>JAOVYW010003302.1:1513-14182 GCA_025775045.1 Hiodon tergisus | reverse complement strand
GATCTCATTTGTCCCATAGACACTCTTAATAGCTGTGCTGAATACAGCTATTAAGAGTGTCTATGGGACAAATGAGATCCACTGGCCCGTACTTAACCGCGCATTATGAAATTTGATGTCTTTTACAATAAACTTAACAATGCTTTCATGAAAAATACTGTGTTTTCCCTATCCCCACACCTATAAAAGTAAGCTCTCATGCTAATGCCTTAATGTTATAGCCAGTGGCAAATAATTATAAAACTTTTTCCTATTCTCCATGTCTCTTCTCCCTCTCGGTCAGTGACTCAAGTGCAAGAATGTGCATTGAATGCATTATGTCACTACTCAATAGATATGCTTTAACAAGCAGTGTGTTTGAAAAGAAAAAAGAGGACCTCTGTACCTTCTCATGCTACAGCTCCGAGAATGTTCCGTGCTATTATCACATTTTGTATTGTTAATAAGGTACTCTAATTAAATTCTATATGCTCACTAAAATAAATGGGGAGAAGTTAAAGGGAGAGAAAAATGATGCATCCAAGTTGTTTAAACTTGCAATGGAAGGAATTTCTCTTAGCACATATCTGAACTGTACATAATCATCACTCCCGACACTTATACCACTCAGAAAACTGACAGTGAACTATGGGGAAAATTCAGTTCAACTGGTTTCTAGCCTTAAAGGAAATAAATGTTGCACAATAAGATTTGTGCTATTGTAAACTTCATACTCTGACTTACCAGCACCGATGACCTTTTGCTTGCTAATGTGGTTAGGATGAATCTCACTGGCAAATTTTAGGACAGCCGTATTGGGATCCTCATATGTGTGGGGGTCAACATAGGTTTTCAGCGGCTTCAGTTGGTCTACAGGATTGGGATATATCAGGTTAAATGGCTCATATATCGTAAATGGGAAGGGAGAAAGAATGCAAATGCAGTGTGGGTCTTCGTACCTGGGCTGGAGAAGAAGGTGTCCTCTTGACCTTGCCTCGAATGAGGGTTCCTCCTCCTGTTGAGAACAGAACAGATTCTTACCAACACTGGAAAGTGTGATACTATGATCTTTCTCATATGTAACATTCTCATTATAATCATATGTAACATTTTCCCCCTGAGGTCATTAATTCATTTCCATTTTTCAGGAAAGCTCCCTTTCTGACTCATAGAAGGGATGTTTGCATTCACTTCAGGCGTGTTTGGATAAAGAAGTGCCTGTTTGTTGAGCGGTGACAGAGGGGCTGTGTTGAAGGGTAGGGTCACCTACAATCGGGGACAAACAGAACTGTCCGCCTTTCAGCGGAAACAATGTCCTCTCTGATTCATTTCTTTTCAGACTTGTTAAAGTATACCTATTGAGCAATGAATAATGCATTAAACACCCTGAATGAGTGTTAGGAAACAAACACTGACAGAGAGGGAAAACAGACGTGGAGAATAGGAAAAAGGTTCCTGATCATTTGACACTGGGAGAAACATTCATGGAGTTTGTATGTTTGAGCCAATGGATCAAATAGTTTGAGGGTTTTTTTGCATTAAATTTGCTTTTTGAACTTGAGGGCCAAAGGCAATTCTTAGCCATGAGCCTTGGGCTAAAATATTAACATGTTACCAATGATTTTGAAAGAATGCGAATAAGAGTGGTTATGGTTTTTACGAATATAACTCTTAAGCAGGCCAAACCTTTTTTGGCTATCTTACAATGTTGCATTTACACTCCAGAATTTATCTCTAAAGGATATATGACGTTTTTTCCTTCAGCATACCTCTGGAGGGCCAAACATCATAGTTTGCCAAATTCGGCCTGCGGGCCATAGTTTGGGCTACATTGTCTTAAAGTCAATTCTAACTGGATAAAGATTTAACCTAAACAAGCTGGTGGCTGTTTCTTTCGAGCCTTCTACACGGACCAATCGAAAAAGAAAATGGGGAAGATGTGAGAAGATGAGTGACAAGAGAGCTCTTTATGAATGCTGAAGGAAGCCATGGTAGAGAACCTGAGAAACAAAGGCATTTCACTGACCGTCTATGCAGCAGCAAGACCACCACAACGATGACGAGCATTGCTCCTAGCCCAAATGCGGCTCCCAGAAACACTCCCGTGTTGCCCTGGGTCTGGGGATCCACTGTAACACAACAGCAGAGTCTCTCATCACTGCACAACAATGACTGCACAGCACTAAACTATCATTCACTGCTCAACCACACCACCGTGGTCGTTACGTTCTGCTCCATAACAACAGAGAACTTAGCACTGTCCCACACTTTCTCACACTTACTTTTGGGCAGCGTCTCAAACTCATGCTCTACGCTCTCGCCACTTGGATTTCCCTCTGGGCTTAGGACCTGGACCCGGAACACATAAACAGTGCCTGGAACCAGGTCACTAATATGAACCATGCTCTTCTCCAGGACCAGCACACTGTAGGCTGTGATATCCTTCTCGTTGTCGTTGTCCTGTAGAGACAGGGTTATCGTTATAGACACAAATAGTGACCATAGAGCAGTTGTAGTAAACATATGGAGAGTCATTCAGCATCTGTCCCCATAGGTCTCCCTTTGTGTCCTCACCTTCTTGCGGTACATGAGTTCGTAGCGGGTGGTCCGTAGCGGGGTCCTGTGGGACACAGCCCAGGAAAGTGACAGGCTGGTGGAGCCCCGTTTGTCCAGACGGATCAAAGTCACCTTCGGCGGATCTGGTGCCAGGATTGGAACACTGAATTATGATCCGGTAAAAATATATCTGTGTGAGTACACAGTGAACTGAACCAACTGAGACTCACCTGTGTAGTGCAGGGTGGTGGTGACGGTGCTGACGGCTCGATGGCTGCTGAACTGGGACACGCCACTGTGGGCCTCCACTGTGAAGGTGTAGTTTAGGTGAGGTTCCAGCTCACTCACCCATACCGTGGGCTCCCGAAGGCCAGTCGGCCTGGGCTGAAACCTCAGCTTCTCACCACAGGGTTGACACAGAGCCCCCTCACACCGCTCGCATATCACACTGTACGTGATGTCGTCACGCCCTCCAGTGTCCGACGGCTGTCTCCACGACAACTGTAGCTTGCCAAGTTCCATTGACATTATGGTGGCAACTAGATCACGTGGTGCAGAGGGAGGGCCTGCGATGTGAAGCGGGGAGATTGAGATAACAGGTTACATTCACATCTAAGAGTAGGGCTAGCCACGGAAGGGCGTACTGACAGTGAGATCCTTACCTGAGCAAGCTGCCGTTTTAATATCCTCGGGGGCACGGTAGAAGCCCTCCTGGCACGGACAGGACTGGGAACCGGAGGCGGACAGCTTGGTGTTCTTTGGGCATGGTTTACATGGCTCATTAGACTCCGAGGCCTTGAAGGAGCCTGGCTGACATGCTGTAGATAGCAAAAATACCAATGAAACATGAGACTACAAAGGGAAGTTGCATGCAAGGTGTACTATGTTATGCACCATTACGCATTTTAATGCGTTTTGTATCATATTGGAGTGGTCAAACAAAGCGGACAATTCAGTCATTTCTGTACACTGTACAAACATTCATTTGTGGCTTCAATCGCTATCTGATGCATGACTTTTTAGCTCCAATACCAAACATATGTACACTCTGCCTTTCTGCCCTCTCTAAAAATTCTGCTATTCTCTCTAAACTAGACCAGTTACCCCACATTCCAGCACAGTAGAGCAGCCATAAACACATCACAGAAAAAAGAACAAAGTGCAGCTCGAGTCAAACCAAAAACATGCCACAGCTCCACCATGAGAGAGACCAAACCAACATTTTCTGAGGGAAACACTATGCAGCTATTATAAGTGTCAGCTACAAGTGGATTCAATAAAGATATTTTTTCTCATGCATCCATTTATCTGCATAATGGCGAAAGCCTTCCCTGACAGAAAAAAGACCAGTTAATTATCTCTGACGGTTGTGGGAGAAGGATGCTTAGGATAGTATGTGAAGACATATTTCAAAAATAATGAATTCTCTGAAAAGCACAAGAAAAGGGTTTTTTTTTTCAAATAACACAAAACACATAATAAAATAAGGTTAAAATAATAATAATAATAATAATAATAATAATAATAATAATAATGCCTTATTGCCGTGAAATCGATTAACATCTCTTTATCCAGAATCAAAATGATTTTTTTTAACAATGCCTACATCTCCACCACGCCTCGTTTTCTTTCTCAATCCATTTCTCATCTCATTCAACTAGCTGTTATTGCACTAGCTGAAATCCATTAACACAGCCTATGAAGAGAAAGGTAAAGAAACAAAAGGAGGAGGGGTAGATAGAGGGATGAAAATTCCACTGGAGAATAAGAGAAAAGGGGTGCAGAGGTGGGGAGAATTGCCCTATTCATTTGGCGAGGGTGAACAGCTGCCAAACCCAACCTAACCCCTACCCCAACCAAATCCCCTTATTCAAGCCCCATGTTCTTACACGCCCTCATTCTCTTGCTGACACATGTGTGGATCACCGCTCTCCTAGCATACACCATCATTCAAATTACACAGCAGGAGCATACAAGTCCATTCAGTTTGGGAGGAACACTTGTTGCAAATAGCATAGATGCCAGAAGCCGCATGGATGCTCCGGCTAGCTGCACCCCACTCAGGGGCACAGCAGAATGCAGAAGTCTGGCTGGGGTTCAGGGCAGAGGGCACTACACTGCAGCTGCACTTATAATACATACCAGTACATACCATCACCAATTGACCCTGTGCTAAGGAGGAGAATCATCATTTATTGTAACAATGTGAATTTGCATGTCAATGTCAACGTGTAAAATATACACAATCATACGTGCGGGGAAGGGAGCTATTTGCAAAAATCAAATAATTTAAAATCTTAAATAGTAGAGATATTATGTATTTCAAATTGATTTTCTATTTAAATGTTTTTAATCTAAGCCAAGACTGCTGCTGTGAGGTTTGGTCTTAGTCCTTGCAGGACACAACAAGAAGCAGGAAGTACAAAGCTAATGTTATGCTTCTTTCCATGGCTATCCAATCAAATATACAACTAAGGAAAATAATGATAGAAGATGAGACTTGAAAAGAGTTTAAAAAGGGAATCTACAGAGTGTTAAATTGAGAAAAATTCAGAGAACATATGTTTAGTGAATAAAGATTTAAAAAAACCTGCCTTCATCTTTATGAAAGGCAACAAGACAGTAGACTATTTATGATTTTTAAAAATCCTTTCTTCAAATCCCGTCCATTTCCCGTTCACACATCTCCCGAGGGGGTCTGTCTTTAATTTGGCGTGAGCTGGGGAGGAGAGTTCTGTGTTCCTGCCTGTTTGTTTACCATGTGAGCAGTGGGGCCCTCAGTGCTGCTGTGATCTGCAGAGAGCAGAGGGCAGTGTGGGTGGAGTGGAGTTGTGCTCAGCGAGAATAGAATGGATGGATGGACGGATGGATGAATGGGTAGATGAATGGATGGGAGCAAAAGAAAAACACAACAACAACAGGAATTCCCCCCCTGGGGCTTGGATTCGAGAAGGGTATTCTGCATAAGAAAGGGGACAGAGAAATAGCCCCCCCATGCATACACACCCATGCCACAAGGGCAGCACAGGGTTAAGCGTTCCCCCTTCAATGGAAATTGGGAGCTGGTGGCCAGCTAAAATAAACAAAACAGCCAAGCAAGTTAGACGGGCAGGACATTAGCCAGCGGGAGAAGCTAAATTCAAATTTATGTTTTCTCTTTATAAAGCATCTCTACCACTCCTCCTTCCAGGTCAATGTCTCACCCCTTTCATCCTGTTTCTGCATTAACTGTATTACCATGTGTGCCGCAAATAATGCATTGTGTAATTAAAGCTGAGAGTTCATAAGGATCCAAATGTACTCATACAGGCTTATTAGAGGTTAGAGGTCATTTCTGGAGACTTTTTCCTATTCTGCCCAGCTGCATTCCTTCGTTCTCGATTGAAGTGGCAGCAGAGAAAAATCAAGTAAGAGAGATAGGCGGAAGGCCCTTTGAAAATGTCAGCTTTTTGCATTGCTTGCGAGAGGGCTTCTGGGAGAATGTAGCTGTAACAGAAAGCCTCAAGTAAGGGAATTTACTGGGACACAGGATCGAGGTAGGCGAGTGGAGAGTTTCGGTCAAGAGGATTATCAGACCAATAGAACAGCTGTTGGAGAATTGCATCTCCCCTTTACACTTCCGCTCTCTGTTTTATCTGGTCGTTAACGCAAACAATAACCCCAGTAATCCTGACCCACCAGCCCCCCCATTTCTTTTGCTTTCTATTGAAGGAGAAATGAGTGGCCTTAGTCAGCTGTTGTGGTTTTAAGGTGAGGTGAGATTTCTTCTCCAGTGACTTGGAAGTATGCAGAATGTGGCTTTTAATTTTCAACATTCTTTGGCTCCTGCTTACACATCAGTATAGAGCCTTTGAAACGTCAAAACATTTATAGTGTTAAATAAAGCCGCAGAATATGGAAGAATTGCTCTGAAACTTTAGATGACACCTCTTGCTTTAGTCCGTTTTTTTGTCACCAATTTATCAACATGTGCAGGAGACAGCAGACACAGGATACCTAAGAGGATAGACTAAATATCAACAATCCGTGTGAATAAACAAATAAAAATATGCGAGCGAGTAAATAAACGAACAAAGTGAGAGAGTGGGCGAGACAATGGAAGCCCTAAATCAGCTGAACGGAGGGTGCTCTGTATCACTAAGGATTAGCGCGCCTCCGGTTTCCACTGTGGCGTGTTTCTGCTGGAGGATAGTGCACTGACCTGGGGCAGGAAACAGCTCATGTACCGGACAGGCGGCAATGGGCCACTTTACTAGCAGAGCATTCCATAAGAATTATTAACCACACAGAAAAGGTAGCTTGAATCAACAACAAAGGGAGGTCAGAAAGTTAAAACAACATACAGGATATGAATAAAAACCCTCAGTGTAGCAAAAATTGGAGAGCGGTCCTCATACTGTGATTGCTTCTTAGCAACTGTCTTTTTTTCTGTTGCTATTCAGTATAGTTTTGAAAAGGGGGAACAAAGAAAAGGGAATTACCATTGCATTAACCAACATCAATCAGATAAAGTGGATTTTACTTGCGTAGCAAATCAAACGCAATTAAAATAATTAATGGGATGAAAAGATGGCAAGCACAGGAAACATAAAAGTCCGGCTTAAACAAATTAATCCACTGGCAAATTCTCGTAGAAGAGTGCAATAATCTAAAATGTTATTGTGAGCTTTTTGTAAAAGTACATCCTTTTCTTGTGTTGAAAACAAGTCCAAAAAAGTATGATAAGGAAAAATTTATTTCCTCTCTTACAGACAATGGAGTCTCAGGAGATGGTGGAGTCAAACATTCTTCTACCATGACGACAGTGGAATCTCTTTCGGCTTCTTAGATCTCTAACAACTTCCCATTCAGGTGCAGAATGCTTCACATCATAGTGGTCAGGGACCAACTTCCTCACCATGTCCTTCTACCGTTCAGCTCCCACACTCTTTGAAGTGCTTTTCTTGTGGTTGGAAAAGGGGGCTGAATTTGGAAGATACTGCAGGTTCACCACATGGTTCAACAGCTGCAATGGGCTATCACACACATTAATGTTGGGGAAATACCTGATCTACTCATGTTACTTAATATGCAAATAAAGTGGTGTCATTCATAAAGTGAAACTGTCATTCATAAATTTCACAATATGCTCCCACGTGGTTCCAAGAGGAGTAGGAAGTACAAAGAGTTCGACACATGATTTTTTCATGCTTCTCCAGAACTTCTTGTCATTCTGATATGTGATTACCACAATTGGTTATTCTGAATTATGGAGAAAATAGAGAAAACGGCTATTTTAAATGTATTAAATAAATAAATAAATAAGAAGTACCTCTATCAAATTCATTAAATAACTCAATAAAAAGCATGGCCAAATTATTCAGTTTAATTACCTAACCCCTTTAGACAAGCTTGTATGGAAAAAGCCAAGCTCTTATTAATTTTAGAATTTCAGAAGCATTCACTTATCGTAAGACCATTATTCCCATTAACAATTTAATCAAGCATAACATGACTGAAATATGCTTGAACAAAAACAATCATGGACGGTATGTCACCCAGGACAAGGGACGAGAAGCGCCAGACAGAAACCAGAAACTATGCCCTGCACAGAATGTAATTACGAGTCAGAAATGAAATCGCCTACAGCAAACAGGCTTGTGTTCAGACTGATCTTTTTTCCCAATCACAGCCTCCAGATCAATCTTAGTTTGGATGTAAATGCAAGGCTGTAGTATAAACAAAGGTACGAACATACACGGGTACGCTTCTGAATTATGAATTGCAATTCCATGAACTATTTCCCCAAAAGTAATTTCCCATAGCTGTGCCTTGTTGTTAGTGCACTTCAACACTCCTTTAACTCTTCCTTACAAATCTACTTCCCCCACTCTGTCTGCTAAGAGACGTTGTGTTCTGTGGGCCAGTAAATTCACAATAATTATATACTGCATATCCTTTAATTATCCCTAGAGAAAAGGAATAGGGATTTCTAACATTTCAACGTGGTTGGCTATAGTGAAACAAGGACAAAGACAGCATCCTCCCATTCAGATGACCAGCCCACCTGCAGTTCATTACCCAATCAAATCAAATCTGGTTTTTCAATTGGAAGGAACCTAAGAAGTTACCATGAAGCATTGCCAACCTAACACAAATGACATCTGTGCTGCAGTCAACAAATGGTACATTCATTATTTAAGTTTTAGTTCAATGTATTATGTTCTCTTAGCACCTTAAGTCAAAGAACAAACGTAATAGTTTGTAGATTAAATAGAGCTCATAAGGCTATATATTTTTTATTTTTAGATTAAACAGAGCTCATAAGGCCCAACAGAAAAAAACAAGTTATATTTATATTAACACTCCCGTACAACTTTTAACCATTGGTTTAACGTGCTTGCAAAAATCTAATTCATTTATAATCTCAGTCTTAATCAGTTTAGTATCTCTCAAAATAAGACTTCTCAATTGTTCATCCAAACGTCTATAAGCTTATGACTACTTCTTCTTGAGTATATACAGCTAAAGAGCTCTATTATTTTAAAGCATGTATTTATTTCTGCAGACCTGCACTCAATAAACAAAGTCTTTTATTTACAAAAGAATAAATAACATTGCTGTACAGCGCCAAAATAATTTAATCTGGTCTGTGTGAAAAGGGATGTTTAAACTTTCGATAAGTGACACATCTAAAACGTGCGCATGCAGCCAAAAATAACATATTTACCAAATTTTTAACAATCCAGCCCACAATGGCGAAGCACATGTGAGGAAAAACGACACATTTCAGTATCCAAGTGTTTGTTTCAGATCTGAGAATCTCAGCGTTACATATTTCACATCAGAAAGTGGAGTGCTGAGTTTGAGGAGAGGGAGTCACAGGACAGGACTGTAAACAGAGTGAACCAACACTAACAGCTCATAAACACGCCCAGGGTGAATGACTGCCCAGCTGTTCACTTCCCATACATCACACTTACAGCCAGGCCTCAATTTCTGTCGGCACTTTGAGAAGCAGTACACGGCCGAGTAGAAATGTTGTCTACTGAAAGAAAAAGAGCAGCACTTTGTCATTTCACAGCAGATCCCTCTATCCGTCTCTCTTCCTTTTTTTGTTATTTCAGTCCAAGGGTCTCACTTAAATAATCCTTGGCTTCTTAGTTTTCTTTTAAAATATCAATTTTGGTTTTTCTGATGGCTGCTTTTTTGCACTAATGACAGTAGTGCCAGCGAAAGGTTTTAAATAATAAATGTGAGTTCCCACAGTTAAATATACGGCATGCCCAAAAGTATGTGGGCACCTCATTCAAACATCTCATTTCAAAATCAAGGGCATTAATGTAGAGTTGGTCCTGCCTTTGCTCCTACTTTGCTCCACTCTTCTAGGAAGCCTTTCCACTAGATGTTGGAACATTGATGCAGGGACTTATATCTATTCAGGTCAGACACTGATGTTGGGCGATTAGGCCTGTTGCCACAGTTGGAAGCACAGAATGGTCTAGAATGTAATTGCTGTAGAGTTAAGAATTCCCTCCACTGTAACTAAGGGGTCTAGCTTGAACCATGAAAAACAGCCCCAAACTATTATTCCTCTTCCATCAAATTCTACAGTTAGCAGTATGCATTTAGACAGGTAGCCTTCCCCTGGTATCCACCAAAACCAGATTCATCCGTTTGACTGCCAGGAGGTGAAGTGTGATTCACAACTCCAGGGAACAGGTTTCCACTGCTCCACAGTCCAATAGCTGCTCAGCCTCGAAGCTGCCAATGAACGGTTATTGTCCCGACATTGCAACCAAGGACAGACGATGTTTACGTGCTATGCCCAGCAGTCCCGCTCTATGAACTTGTGTGGCCTACCACTTTGCGGCTGAGCTGTTGTTGCTCCTAGACGTTTCCACTAAACAATAACAGCACTTACAGTTGACCGCAGAAACTCTAGCAGGGTTGAAACAAACTGACTTATTGGAAAGGTGGCACCCTATGAAGGTACACTGAATATTTCATAATATTTAATTAAGCACTCCCATTAATTAAATTAGATCAAGTTAAATGTATACAGAGTTTAAACATTTTGATTACAGTAACTACCTAGGTGTATATACTCGATCATTAAATCATTAATGTACACAATCAGATCCCTCACTTTTTGAATTCAGTGTGAAAACAAGAATCCAAACTCAAACAGCTTAGCAGACTACTGTATTTTCCTAGCTGTGGTCTGAGTGCGAATGAAGTTAGTGTCAGCATCAGGGTGTGGTTGTGGACTACTTTACACAATCAGAGAGAGCAAAGTAAACTAAGTGTATGTGTCAGTATACGTCAGACACTGCGTAAAGCCAGTCAGTTCCTTCTTAACTGACGGGAAAATGTGCTTTACAGGGTTGCCAACTCTCAACCACCTGCATGAGACTCAAACTTTCAGCCTCAATCTCACCGAACAAATCTCACAGCGCCAAAAATGTTCCCTATAGTTATACATGGCAGTGGTTGCTATCATTAGCTCTTGTGTTACGTTCTGCCCACTATGTTGCCAATCACTAGTTCATTGTGGCTCCTGCTGCTTTGCAACTTTATACAGTTATCGTTTATCAGAGTTTTACAACAGCCATTTTGGCCACCTGGTTATGCTGGGAAGGGAAACTTTGTCTGTGTCTTACAGTAAGTCGCCTGTAAGAGAACTGCTTTACTTCTACGTGTGTTCTATTTGCCATTTTCCCCTCTCTATCTCTGTCTCTCCAATATCACCCCTCTCTCTGAGCTCCACTCTCCATGAAGAGTTCTCCTATTTCTCTTGCTTTGTCTGCCCATGGAGGTGCTGACCTGGACCTCCTCATGCAGAATTCCTCAGGTCCAAGATAATCTAGGAGGTTTCTGCACAAATCCAATAGGAATGCACCCGGATAGAGGGAGGTAGAGAAGGAGGGAAGGAGAGAGGGAGCAACCTCCTCCTCAACACAGAGTTTCATTGTTCTCTTTAACATTTACATTCCTACTTTCAACCCTTCTTGTCTTGGTGAGCAGAGGTGTGGAGATCCAACAATACAAGGTACGTCTCTGGACAAGCTCGAGCACGCTAGCACTCTTACACTCAGTACTGAAATCCCACAAAAGAGGCTAGTGCCATGTCCTTATTTCCTATTACACCCAATTAAAGTTCAGTGGATAGGCCAGTGAAGCCCTAGTGTCTATCACAGCCACATCCCAGCTGCTGAAGTAATGTTATTTCAAGGTTGTATCAACCTACAACCTGGTCTTAAAAGAAAAATTATTACAATATAGCAATATTTCCTCTGAGTTAATAAGAAACTGGCTTTACACAGTATCGGATGCCTTGTATATACACAAGAAGAAAGAATAAGTTGTCCATTTTATTTTCACCTTATATCACAATTGGGATTCAGCGCCTTCATAACTAATAATAAACTACTTTATTTCCAGTTGAACACATTGATTTCTTAAGGTTAACATTTATAAAGACATTGTCACATGACGGCAATGTAATGGTAGCAAAAACCTGAAGATAAAAATCGCTTAATTGAATTATAAAACCTGCATATTAATCGTAATTAATAATTAGTAAACATAATTGTAATATAAATTCTGTATTGTATTTATTTTGTAATTATGATCGAAATTCAATTAGGATATAAAAGATTCTCAGAATGCCTACTGTTGGCCCAGCAGAAATATTACTTAAGTGGTTAAACTGATTATTGATAGGCCAATTCAAATCTCCAATAATACAATCTTTTATAATCCTTGTTAGAAGCCAGGACATTTGTAGCATTCGGTGCAATAATCTTCCTTTAGTGAAATGAAAAATAAGGGGGAAAAATAGCTCTAGTTCTAAATCACTTAAATATGCTTCAACTTATTGTGAAGATTGAGAAAATAACAAAAATGTGTTCAACATTGAAAACAATCCTATGTTTTCAAAGCACTAACATGTCATATCCTGCTGGAATAATTATAACAAAGGATGTACATTTGGCGAAAAGACAAGACTAATACCACTGACAGGTTAGATTGGTAAATGTTTATACTTTGCAAAAAGACTCTTCTACTCCAAACGAGGGAAAACAGATCACAGATAAACCCATCTAATACTATGTGCACTGCCATTTTTTCAATTTTGTTGAGCTAAAATCA
>JAOVYW010003301.1:0-44196 GCA_025775045.1 Hiodon tergisus | reverse complement strand
GGTGTTTTTATTTATAATTATGATAATTAGTATGTATGGGTTCATTATTATTGGTGTGTGTGTGTGTATATATATATGTATATATGTATATGTGCGTGTGTGTTTCTATAGAACATGCTTTAAATTGGGTTTGTATGTGTGTGCTGTGTGTTTGTCAGAATGTAAGCTGGGAAATATTAATATCTATAAGTGAATTCTGAAAATGATGTGCTGCAGGTACTTTGAGGATTTTGAGAAAAGGATTCCCCGTTCTGAGATGCAGAAGATGGAGGTGACTTGTTGTTTTTTCTTTGTGCAGGTAGCTGCGTGCCTTAGGGCTGAAGAAATTGCATCACATTATGTTGTATTAAATTTAACTAATTCAACATTCTACGTAAAAGCATTTATGACGAGGGATATGTTCATTTCTTCTATAATATGAAATGGAGACGACTTAATCTACCCAGTATTACAACTCCATCTCCCCAGTACAAATAAATGTTCCTATCCTGGTCTGGACACTCGGGTGAAAGACACCAGGTCTGCTGGACTTAGTTCTTGGGGAAAAGAGCTGTAGAGAATTTGATCAAATTAAGTGATAATTTGTGTTAAGGTTGCTGTCGGAGCAAAGCGTGATCCGTTGGACCAGTCTTGTGAGTTTTATTGCCAGATGGAGGGCTGTTAGGAGATTTTAAAAAAAATTTGTATCACCAGACACTGATCATTGCGGAGCTGGAGAAAGTGGGCCCTGAGTATATTGGGACAATTTGTGGGAGCTATAGACGAGGTGAGTTAGTGTGTTTACATAGCTGTGTTAAATTGTCTGTCTTACATTTTAAAGCCACAGAGTCTGGTTTTACTGCTGTCTTGTTTTGTATTGTCAGTAACAATGCTGCCAGTAGCTATTGTATGGCTCACTTGGTGTCAGTCTGTAATTTACATGTTTTTTCTTTACCAGGAGCTGAATCAAGTGGTGATATTGACATCCTGCTAACTCATCCAGACTTTACATCACAGTCTGAAAAACAGGTACTGCCTCTGATATATACTGCCTTTTTATATATTACATTTATTAAACGGTTCTGTTTAAATAATTTTCTTAACTCAGTTTCCCCCTTTTCTCTCTCTCTTCCATATAGCCCAAACTGCTACATGCTGTTGTAGAACACCTGGAATCTCTCGGCTTCATCACCGACACTCTGTCCAAAGGAGACACCAAGTTCATGGTTAGTCTGGTGGCAAAACACCTCAGATATCGTCATTACTAATTAGTAAGTTGTAACTTTCTTGTGCATCTCAAGAAGCTGGTAGTATTACTTAGGTTTGTGTTTCTCATGATATGTTTTTTTCCATTTTCCGAGCAAAAAACAAACTAACAAACATGCAATTCAGTTAATCTCTCTGCCTCTATTCAAGGGAGTGTGTCAGCTTGCTTGTGTTGATGAAGAGGAGGAATATCTCCATCGCCGCATTGATATCAGGTGGACGGCTGTTTTGACTGGCCTTTTACACTGACCACTTACGTAGTCTTTGCCGGCCTGCGTTTCAGAGACCGATTTGATGATGCTCGAGCAGTGCTGTTTACTGGGTTGCGACTCAATTGCCTTTACTTACTGAGCTTTGTTCCCCACTGGTGCTCACATCTTCTTGTCTCCCTCCATCAGGTTAATCCCCAAAGATCAGTATTATTGTGGTGTGCTGTACTTCACTGGCAGTGACATCTTCAACAAGAACATGAGAACTCATGCCCTGGAAAAGGGTTTCACTCTCAACGAGTACACTATTCGTCCACTTGGGGTCACTGGTGAGATTTATCCTGATGAGTACTTGATGCCAGCCACTTGTTGCTCATAAACTCTATTACGCTTGCAGGGTTGGTAAATGGCACAACGTGTATTTTCTCATGCATCAGTTGTTTTTCTTGCAGTCCATTTTAACACGCAGCTCTCATGCACTGTGTTAGCTTAGTGTGGATGATGTTTGAGGCGTATATCTATTATGTGTTCTGTTAAAACTGGGTCTGTCTTTGTAGGTGTAGCAGGGGAGCCTCTGCTGGTGGACAGTGAGAAGGATATATTTGATTATATCCAATGGAAATACAAGGAACCCAAAGACCGAAACGAGTGAGAGGCATGATGGTCTGTGTTCCTGTCTCACTCAAGTTACCGGCATCAGAAACAGTACTGTAGGTCAAATTGAGGTCATGCAAGTTCATTAGGCGGTAGTTTGTGAACGTGTTTTTAGTAGTTAAATAATTTTAAGGGAAAATGCTGGTGTTGATGTCAGGACGATTGGTAAATATTTCCTCTGAAAAAGCAATTTCAGGAAAGCCCTAAAAAAACAAAACAATGTGCTATTCATTACTTTTTGCGTTTTTTGATATTTTCTGAGGAAATGTATTTATGCATCAAATTTTACATTAGTTATTGAACTTGGTGTGTCTTGTATTACTCTGAATGTAATATAAATTGTGTCCATGTGAAAAGTGTGGTGGATTAATGCCAGTATGATTTGGTAGATTAAGTGACATGTTTTAGGACATGCCATTTTATTCCAAAAAATACATTAAAATACCTATTATGAGTACCGGAATTATAGATTGTACATTGGGAGTTCTTAAAAAGAGGTTCTTAAATGTATAAATGTAAACGAGGACTGGGCAAAATATTGTATCAAGATAAAGGTATGAAAGTTCTAAATCTGTTTTATGATTAGTGTATGATTGTATATTGTTTGAGGTCTGTCTTTTTAAATCCGAACCATGTCCACACACCGGACAAATTCTTTCTTACTTGGTTGGGAATTCCTGCCAGCTGCAGACTGCCAGTCCTCAATACCTTCAATCATGTTTACGTGCATTTTTATTTACGTCTAAACTTTTGGCTCATGTTCTGTTTTATGTTTGTTCCCTCATACTGGATTTAGTTTTTTTTGTTGGTTATTGTTTTAATTTGTGAGTTATTATTGAGCTTGTGAGGAAGATTTTTGTTTTGCTTCTGTTTGTGATATTGCGATAAAATGCGTATCGTAGTGTAGTCCATACTTTAAAGAAACTGCATACTGCCCATCCCATATGCAGATATATATGGCAGTTAGTACGCACATTAAAAAATGAATCCATGACGTGAATCTGACCTTGGACCGGCAATGCATACTGGTCCAAGCTATTTATGTGTGATCCAAAATGCATACATCAGTGGATGTTCTTTTCTCACAGCCATGGTTGGGCTCATTTCCTGTCAACAAAGGCAGCTACATTTTTTACAGATATATTGGCTATTCTATTCACACAGTAACACAGTCTATGTTATACTGGAAAGCTGTATAATTCATGAATCTCAGTTTTTAAACAACCATGGCTGTTTGTAGGTTTCAATTTTTATACTGGACAGAGATTATTTAGGACAGTGAGGCCTAAATATTTTGGACCTATATGACATAGTACATATTAAGTATTTTAAAAAAAGTTTTCTTTGATATACATCATGCAGTTCATTAGATGATGGTCATGGTCGGATTTAGAACTTTTTATTTTATTTTTTTTGGTCTATCCTCCATCATGTAGATATACAAGACAAGCTTTTTATGTTCATTCAAAAATGTCTGTTATAAAATACAGATGAGCTTGAATGAAATAAATTTTCCTAATTTCAGACGCTGATTATGTTTCTAAAAATTCTTACCTCATAAAACAAGACGGATGTCTGTTAATGTTGATACAGAAGGTAATGTATAATTTTTTTCCAGGTGTCAGACACAAAGCTTTTTTTACATGACAAGATGGTGGTACAGGAAGCTCAAGTTTTTTCATGTAATAGAACAAATAAGCAGTTTAATAAGACAGGTCAGGTAGAAAAACATTACTATAATATACTAGCAATATAGTATTTTCATAGTACAAATTTTTTTTAAAGATAGAAGTCACATCAAATGCTTTCTCACCATTTTTGATGTTATTTTTTTAAAGTCTGGGGAATAGGATAACCTTCATGGGTATAGGAACTGATTTGCATACTTACAATGGGTGTTAAACTAAATTTTACAGTTTATAATGTATGTAGAATATTGACAAATTAGAATATTGAAAATCATGGTAGGTCACTTTTAGAAATATATATTTAATATTTGCGGTGTTTATCAACACATTCACTTAATTTAAATCCCAAATTTCAAAACAGTGCCATTACAAGGAAACTGGTTTCCTGATTACTTGAACGTTTATATTGTAGGAAGATTACCTAGCTATGTAAGACCTGAGTAAAGCAGGCCCACGACAGCGTTCATTTTCTTCTGCATACCGCTGGGGGTCTTCTTCGGTCGTCCATAGGAGGAGCGGGGAGTCACCACTTTATTTGATTTTACAATGAACACCGACGAAAAAAATTTAATATTATTGGTGAACTTACTAAACAATACTGATGGACAGCAGTAATAAACACGTAAACACATGAATAAATAATACGATTTAGCAGTTTAATTAAATGTTCTAATAATACAGATAAAATAGATTAAACCTGTGTATTATTCTCAAATTAGAATATTTTACACATTGAAGTAAATTTTTGTCAAACATGTTTTTGCTGCTTTGCGCTCAATTGTAACTTTTTAGCGGGAAAGAAGTAAACTTCCAGAACAGCTGAGTTCGTTCAGCTGTTACGATCACGTGATAAAGAACTAAACAATTAAGGAACTTTCTCGAACCCTCATTGGGTGTAGACGGAAAAAATTAATTCATTGAGCGGGGGTGTAGTTGGTACTCACCCTAGAAAACTTATCTAACCGTTAAACGGTTTAATACATTTTCTAAAAACGTGTATCATGTAACTAAAGGCAATTTTTTTGTGAAGAGGGCTGATATTATGTAATAGTATCTATAAATATCTCTGTTTATTCCATGCCAAACCTCGCTAAAATTCAGTTTAACCCAAATTCACCATGGAAACCTTTGTGGCGTCTTGAACGCAATGAATTCTGGTTTGAAATAAAATGCAGTAATACAACCCTGACAAGACTGCAAGAAATAGACCAATAATATAGTTCCATCCGATCCTAGGAGCCAATAGTAGACATATGGGTGGGACGCTGTTTTAAGTACTCTCCCACTTCGCCTATTAGTAGTATTTAGCGAAAGCTGAATTTGCTCAGTCTGTGAACGAAAGAAATCAACACTAAAATTAAGTAAGTAAATTTTGTCATATAAAAAAGAGACACTGAATTTTAATTATAAGAAAGTTCAGAAAGGCAAATGTTAACTGTGCAAAAAATGTTATTAGTCGTATTAAAGATCGAACTTCCTAACGGTTGTATTTAACAGGACATTACGTTACGTGGATGCCGACTAATGTTATTGAGATCGTGGAATCGGCTTTTTGGAGGAAAAATAGAAACGTATTGTATCTGATAAAATATTGGTAATCATCTCATTAGCGTTTAAATAAACTGTTGTGTTTTTTGTTACATAAACATGTTATGTTCTATTTGGAATGTTTTCGAAAAACTGCTTTATGTTCGTCACAAAACAATTTTTTGTTTACTATTTACAGAGATCTGTTACCAGCTAGTCAGTTAAGAAATGAATGCTAGGTAGAAAGATAATTTTAATATAGCCTGACTACATGTTGAAAGTTTCCATAGAAACCATGCCGGTAGCACTGTTTGACTGAAGTTATGCAATATCGAAAAACGTATTAGTTTGTACCTCAAGGGTTCATTCTTGCAGGGCTATGGCGTTGGCTTGCAACTTAATATGTACAGATGTACTTGTGCCTGGTATTTTATTGTTAGAACTTGTCAGCTCTACCGGGCGGTTAGTTTTGGGTTACTTCAAATGAGCTACAGAGAAGCTCTTGGAGCGGAACCCTGCATTCTCTTAACCTTATTTTTCTGTGTCGGCATTGTAGAGCAACCATGTCTGACAGGAAGGCAGTCATCAAAAACGCGGACATGTCGGAGGAGATGCAGCAGGATGCCGTGGAATGCGCAACCCAGGCCCTTGAGAAGTACAACATTGAAAAAGACATTGCTGCCTACATCAAGAAGGTTGGCATTGTCACACTTTGAGTTAATATTCTGAGATTTTGCCAAAGCATGTATTCCCTATAATTGCAGAAAATCACGGTCTTTTGCATAAAGTCAACTATTATATAAATGTACGCTGGTTCAGTAGAAGATTTGTAGCTGATTGGAGATATTTTATAAAGTGACTCTAAATGTGCACCATTTAAGAAAAAAAGTTTTTCTAGCATTGCAATATGGAAGAAAGGGTAACATTTTATTTGCTGTTCAGTACATATTCATCTTAAAATGTAACATCATTCTTGTTCACTAGTCTTGAAGTTTAGTACCAGTTTCTCTAGGCTAGTTCCTAGCCATTACCAATCGATGGCCAATCAAGTGAGGTAATTGTGAACGTGAGCAACACGTTTTTGTTTTTTAATTATTTACATTATAATTTATTTTTTTCACTTTCTTTCCTAGGAGTTTGACAAGAAGTACAATCCCACTTGGCATTGCATTGTGGGCAGGAATTTCGGCAGTTATGTAACGCACGAGACCAAGCATTTCATTTACTTCTACTTGGGCCAAGTTGCCATTCTGCTTTTCAAGTCTGGGTGAAGTCTCAGCTTACCTCTTAAGATCAACTGACCTGTAAACTGACTGACTCTACATACAGCCTTTTCATCTGGGGTCATGGGGACCTGCATTTACTTTGTTGCTTTACACTTTGTTCCTCTTTATTAGAAATTGCCATGTAAAGACTATTTATTTTTGTTTTATATACAGCAGATTTAACGTCACTCAAAATAACTTTTTTTATTAAAGCTAATTTTTGTGGCTGACATCTTTCCAAGTGTTTTTATTTGTCATTTGAAGCCTGTGTTCATTTAGCTGTTGTCTGAGGCACTAAATATTTTCCCCAGGGATTTCTTAGCATATACTGGATTAATTAAAGTATCTTGAACCCATGTGTGTACTAAAAAACCTGCAGAACCATAGTGTGTTCATAGGTGTTATAGGACTGTGGCTCATTTCGGACTCCCCAAACTTCAAGACCATATCAGTAAAGTGCTTTTGAACAAACAAGAATGCAACTTAAATACTAGTTTAAACTAAAAAATAATAGACCCGTACGAAAAATTGTCTAGGACAATCATTATCTGACACAAGCTGGCAGAAGCCATTTATCGGGCATCATAGACCCTCACACGCAACCATTTTGCCGGATCGTAAGTAATTTGTCACCGACTATCAGCACCACCAGGACTATCATACCTACCATAAAGCACATTAATGACCGGTTTCAAGCTTGCAGCCAAGTTGGAAATAGAATCCTAATGCTAGTTTGCTCCAGCAGGACACAAATCAAGTAGTTCTATTAAAAATCAGTATCCAGTGCCTTCTTCCTCCATTCCAGATTTATGCTAAATGTCTAATCAATAAGCAAGAATGAGACACTTATGACTTGTACTACATAAGTCAGATTGGTTCAAATTTGGGCATTCTGTGCAGTCATGAGGCCATATGGGCCATGTTCATACTCAACAGCCACGGTTCTCGGAATGTTATTGCACCAAGAATAGGACGAAAGATGACTGTTCCAAGAACATGGGCGGTCTTCACCAACGGGTATGAAGTCATGGTCATTCTCAATTTGCACAAGGTGAGCATGAGCAGTGTATCGTAGAGGATATGGTCACCAGCTATTTTTCAATTACAGCTGATGTTCTATACCCAGTGCACTCAAGAAAACAAATATATAACCTGAACTTACGGATTTCATTAGAATTTAGAAAAAGGGAAATGTACAAATCTCAAGCAAGTTGTCTAGTTTGACAGTTTTTAAAGGCCAAGCATAAATCTACATCATTTTAAACTCAGAAGTTAATACTGAACAGTCTACTGGATGAAAAAGCCCAGCGGCTCAAACATCTCAATGTAAAATTCAGAAAATGTGTCCCTTGCTGTCAAAGACCATTTTGATTTTCCTTGGAGTTCCTCAGTAAGTTGTTAGCATTTGTAAGTCTTGAGACACCTTTAAAATGGTAGTTAAACCCATGCACACTGATATGGGCTAGTAAAATCGCTAAAATTGATTTGAAGAGTTGTACCAAAAATTGAGCAACATGGGTCAAGAGCACACCAAGTGTCATTGGGTCATCTCCAAAAAGCTTAGGGGATTCAATAACTGATCTGTTACCACCCCCCACCAAAAAATCTCTAGCAATCTTCCAAACCAGACCTTTAATAACACCAAGGCCAGCACAGACAAGCAAGGGTTTAAAATTAAAAAAATTCACTGACTGCATAGGCATTTATTGACACCAATTGTGGCCCTTTATTAGAATTTGTTTAGAAAACCAGCTTGTGTGGATAAACGCCATTGGAGAGGCAGAAAGATGAACGTAGGTACCCCCGCAACTGAGGAACCTTCTTGATAAGGGGCAGAAGCTGAGAGTCAACTGCCTTCTGGTCTTCCTTGCGCTGCTCGGTCATCTGGTATTTCTGCAACAGACAAGCCAATTTCTTTAGTACGGGTTAAAACAGACTGGTGCCGACTCAGAGCCATCTGTGCAATACTGCTGTTCACTTGCGAAGTGACTAAATGAGAGCATACAATAACATCCATAAGTATGCATTTCTGGCGAGATTTAATTGCATGCCCTTTCTTCAAATCCGAATCAGCAGTTGCGCCAATGCGTCCCTGGGTTCACTACTACCATCACACGCAAGGATGGTGAGGAAATGGGATGCCCTAACACTAATTGGCCCTTAAGCCATGAGTTTCTTTCCTACACTTCAGGCTATACAGCATGTGGTACAGTGCTGATTTGAGGAGAGGCACGCCCCTCTCAGCAGAACTGCCAGTCTACTGCTGCCCAGAAAGACTCTGGTTGGTGACGACCGAGAGAAGCCCAGCTGATTTAACCCACCACAGCATAGGCTAATAATTTTAAAATAAACCTGCCCGTTTGGTTAAAATTTTTATAACCTAAGGTACAAAAAAAGTATTTCCTGAGTTAAAAGGAAAAAACTTCCAAAACGCGATTACATTCAAATTGACCATCCTAAACTGTCCCAATCAACCCATTTTAAAACAAAAAGCAGCAGTAATTGTCAAGTACCTCCTTCTCAGTATCAAAGATCTCTCCTTCCTGGTGTCTGGGTCTCCTCAGCTTCTTCTTCTTGAAGTACGAGTCTGTAAGGGTCTTGGGGACCTTCATACCAGAGAGGTCAACCCTGGTATTGGTGGCAATGACAAATTTCTGGTGGGCTCTACGAAGAGGCACGCGATTGAGTGCCAAAGGACCTGGGGGGAAACCAATAAGTAGTGATAAAACATTACTAAATGGAAAATAATTGAATTCATTAGGCTTAAGCAATAAAACGTATGTATTCTGTAATCTATAGCGAGAGAAACTGTCACAGAAGCCACAAGTTCATCAATTATGTTCTTACCAGTAACAAGCAGAAGACCACTTGACAGTTGTTTCAGGAACACCACACGCTAAAAAAAGAACATTGTTTTAATTTCCTTTTATGAGCCAGTCCACTTAATTTTAACATTTGTATAGCGTTCGGCACACTTCCATCTTCCATCAACCAGAATAGGGACATTGCATTTAACATTTCTTGAATCATGCTTCTCCATGCAAGAGAACAAATCTTGACATTTTAAATATACTCCCACCTTCAAGAGGGAATTACACACATTTTAAAATGTGACTGGTCTAATATTATAAGGCGTACCTGCCGTACAATCAAAATTGCCTGGCACAAGGCAAACTATCAACTGAACAACCTTTCCGATTCAACTTTGTCACTGCACAAAGTATACAACAAAGGCAACGAGATGTGGTTAGCATCTGAACCAGAAAGTGCAAAATGTAGTGCTAAAGTAATTTTGGGACAAGGAGCCATCATTAGTGCAGGTGTTGAGTTATAAAGGGCAGAATGACAAATGAGACTACGAATGAGATTGCACTACACCAAAGCAAAATATAAAGATCACATCTACGAGTATAGCCTATATCAACATTTCCCATTAAATGTGCCAAGTTTTTAAATTTGTGACTCACACTACCCATGCAATCCAGAAAGCTGAACATAAAAATGAGTGGTACACTGCTGTGCATGGCCCATATTGACCCAGGGAGCTCGACAAAGCCTGAAGCACAAAGGTACAGGTGCCCACTGCCTCGTCTCAGCTGTATTTATGCCAATCGGTGTCGAGACCACGGGCTCACCTTTCCACGGTGTCGTCCTGTCAACAGGATGAGAACAGTGCCTGGGGTTATTGACGCACGCAGCTTCCTCTTGTGCTGGCTGAAAGGTTTCTTGCCATGACTCAGAAGCTTGCGAGCCACATCTTCAGTGGGGTAGTAGCGGGGCTTTGGGGAGAAAACATACTGAAACAACCTGCATTTTCTGACAACATTTGGACACCTTTACAGCAAAAACTCATCCTCACCATTTTGCGCAATTTCACCACACGTTTGCCGCCATTCTTGTCTCCTCCAACAGTCTTGGTTACTGTTGCAGGGACCTTCTCTTTAAGCTTCTTCTCAATCTGTAAAAACAAATGGATCAATCTAGATATTGCTACCAGCTACAGGTTATAATGCACACAGAAAAGTTGATCTCCAAAGCACAAGTCTAAATAGTGGACGGTCGTAGGAAAGGCTATGGTAACGTGATGCAATGTAGACCTGCAGGTAGAGACGATGCACTCTCACACACCTTTGTCTCAGGTGCCTTAGTCTTCCTCTTGTAGAGAGCCTTGCGTGCAAACATGGCAGAGCGGGAATAGCGGCCAAGCCCCCGTGCCAACACCGGGTTACGGCTTGAATGCCTCTTCTTCACCACCTTCTTGTCACCCTCTGCCATCTAGGGAATATCACGAAAATCAGGGAGTTAATGAACATTCAAATAGAAGCATGGCTTCCACCATCTTATTCGAGCGTCAACTCATATAATGCAGGTAGACACTTCGGGTCAAGTCAAATACAGATGTTAGCACTAAGAGTAGCAGCTAAGTTGTTTCCGCAAATGCCAACTTATCAAGTGTCACGGAGTTTTACTAGATTAATATAAAGAATTCGAATTTATTCCAGATCAGTGTTCGCCACAATCGCACCTACATATTAATATGTATAACGAACAAAAAGGTGAAGATAATATATCGGCTAATCCAAGGAAATCCACCGATATAATATAATACCACAAGAACGGTTTTTATTTAATGATTACAAGATCCAGCGACAAACCTTAAAATCGAGATTGTTTAACGTAATGTGCTCTCGTCATATACCATGTATATTACACATTTCAAGTAAACGTGTCTGCTGAATTCGTATTACGGTCGCAATGCCATGGTGTTGGGCCTACATTTTCAAAAAAACAATTTACCATTTACTCAATGACATCACATAAGAATTGTAAAAATTTTCCAATTGAGTGACCAGAACAATGATAAACGGTTTCCTCATAAAACATTAAAACAGTATTTTAGTGCATTTCTCACGATGATTGCAGATATTAATTTCTGAGTTGAAGCAACAAGACAACGTCCTTACCTTCACTCAAGAAAAAAAGACCGACATACGGGACAGTGACGGCTATAAACGGAACGCATGTGACGTCAGACGCAACCGCACTGTCTGATGGGCTTAGTAGTTTATAATAGCTATCAAATTTCAGATTCGTTTTGCAAAAGCAGTAAGAAAGATCCTTGTCAGCCAGTGAAAATTAGAAACAAGGTGAACTGTGTGTGAATGTATGTCTTGCTAGATTATCTGGGGGACGTTTAATTAATAAATACAAACTATGCAAAAAGTAATGACTGCCACTGTAAACATTTGATAAGTGGAAGGCTTACTTTGAATTGAAACGATGGTTTGATACCGTCTGTGCGGCATTATCTAGTACTCATTTAGTTGGCGCTTGAGCTGTGGGTTTGCCGTTTTAACTTCCATAGCAATATCAACAAATGTTTGTTGTCTACAGATCAATACTCTCTGGTGAAATTACAATAAGTAATCACAGCTCTAAAAGAAGAGCTCCCCTTTTAAACTGTCAAACCTTTTCGTTTCCTAAAATCTTGCTGGATTTACGAAATCCTGTTGGACTTCCTCGTCATATGGCTTTTATTCTGCGAGTGTGCTACTACCACTGCTTTATCTTTCTAAATGCACATTCTAGTTGATTGAGGTGTTTCGCATGATTTCAGGATACATACATATACGGCTGTTAGAGAACATTTGTGAAACGATTGTGATAATATTCCTTCTTTAAAATAGTATATCTTGTCAAGATGGTTTTGTATGACGTTTTATAACTGCAAAAGCAAAACTTAGACATAGGTGCATGATACAAGAGGATGTGCATAGGGTTGCCTCTTAATACCTTGTTAAAACAGAAAACTATTGTGTAATATTTTAGTTTTTCTCAGATAAAATGAAAAATAAACTTCTATTGTAACTTGTAGTATGAACAACTCAGAAAAAGACCAACATTCATTGTTTTCTACAATAATACTATACACCAAATCTGTACTTTACATCTACTTTTTGGTTTGATCACGATTAGAATCAGTTCCTGTAGTGTTTTATCAGGTTGTGGCACATTTCCTTTTATTTTTGATCACTCTTCCATTTCTCCCGCTCCCCCAGGTTCCTTGATTTTCTACAAATTAATTTTTTATAGTGTTACCCAACTTCTGAAGCTCAACGAAACTGGCCTTTACCATGACATTACTTTACGTTACTGAAGGATTACCTCCCTTTACAGACCATGGAAACAGGGACTCAACTCTACCGTTATAGGATCATATAATTAATACATTATATTTATGGTTATTTTTCAATATGATTATGATCCATCCATTTCTAATATAATAAACAAATATTCAACAAAGTTCCTTTCCACCCAAGCTTTATTACGTACACAAGTGTCCCGTTTTTCTCTCTCTCTTTAAACATGAAGTTCACTCATATTTGATACATATAAATGCAATCACAACAATTATGTGCAAAGTGAGGAGCAGGTTTCCCCAAAGTTTTTCTGCTCCAGAATTTCCACAGAGTTACATCCAAGGGTGCCTTCCAAGAGCGACATTGATCAGTTTCCATTGAATATATTAATTTAGCCCTTTTGTTTTGGAAGTACATTTAAGGCAACATTGAAAAATAACAAACCTGAATGTGGCTAATGGGGTGGGGGGGGAATATAACAAACTGAATGTTTTTCACTTCTGTATGTAGGTAAAGACACTGCAGAGTTTTGTCTGTTGTTCATACAGACTGTACAGTGAAGTTTCTTCAGTGGATGTTCTCCAGGATAATGGCAATGCCCTGGCCACCTCCAATGCACGCAGAACCCACTGCGTATTTACCTCCACGCCGCCTGCCAAATGCAAGAAAGTTTTTAAACCCACAGTAAGGAAATACTGTCAAGCATTACTCCAATTTCTCATTTTCCTGTTATACTGTTAATGACAAATATTTTGACTTTGGATCAGCTACCTCATAAGGTCTTTGATATAGGAAATCATATTGTGATTATATTACATTGTTCAGACTCTAACAGTAAACTCATAAGAACCTTTTGGGATGTACATACTTTTAGTACCAATAGCACTGCTGTAACAAAATCTGATTTTCTACACCGAATGTAGAATGAGCCATAAAATAGTTGACGGTTTCAATATAAGAAATGGAAAAAGAGTTAGCAGGCAGATGAAATTCCAGCACACACCGGAGTTCATGGACCAAGTGGGCAGTGATGCGCGTGCCAGATGCCCCAAGCGGATGGCCCAGGGCGATCGCACCACCATTCACATTGCACTTCTCTGGGTTCAGCTCCAGCGCCTTTGCTACGGACAGGTACTGTGAGGCAAAGGCCTCGTTTACCTGTGGGGGGAGAAGCGCATATCAACGCAAACCAAACAGACTCCCACATTCACCGAGCAGGCTTCTGTACATGACCTTAAACTGGTGGTTGGTGCTTTGATATATTAAACATATCTAAAAGTATCTGAAACTCATCAGATACAAATCTAGGACATGGAAATTTAGGAAAACTACAAAAGAAAATGAATTGAATCATAACCCAAACAATCCTGAGCAAGTTCTCTTCTTTCACTAGTTTACGATAAATTAGCTTTTTCAGAGGAATATTGTGGTGGAGATTCTTTATCCACTTGTGGACAGAATACAGAAAAAAAATTCTTAACATCTCATTACAGGGCAAGTAAAGGACTATTTATTACCAATAGTAATAAAAAAAAGTATGCCTTGAAAAGCGTATGAAAAAGTGAATACACGTTCATATAGCACCGAATAGAACCCACACACCTCCACGAGATCCATGTCCTTCAGAGAGAGACCTGACTTTTTAAGTGCTTCAGTGATAGCAGGCACAGGACCTGGGAAGAAAGCAATGAATTCCATTTTGTTTGTAATTATGCTTTATAAATATTAAATTATTAAAGAAGTGTGTGCTTTTTGTATGATCGTATAAAAGGTAATAATACAGATTCACCCCGAGCCATAGCCAAACATTTGCTTATCTGGCTCTCATAAACTGAAACATATTCTTTATGGCCTACAATGCCTCACTTTCGCTTTTACATGACCACAATCTCCAATGTGACATATTTTAAATTAAAAGTATCCATTTTGTATCATGGATATTTTACAGAAAAGAAGGGCACTTACCAATTCCCATGATGCTGGGATCACAGCCAGACACATGGTAGGCCACAATCCTGGCCAATGGAGTGAGCTTGTGCTGCTTGACTGCATCCTCACTGGCTATCACCACGGCAGCAGCCCCATCCGACACACCCTGTTAACGCAGAGCTGTCAGTCGCAGCTCACAATGACTTAAGGTAAAGACTAAGTTCAATTGTCATTGACAGTCAGATGTCTTTACTGCCTTAGAAGTGCACTATAATAAAAAAATGCAGAAATATTTTCATCAATAATTTGATTATTTAGGTTTGGATTCTACCCATATTTAACAACGATCACAACAAAGTGCTCGAGCGCAAAGTGCCACTTACAGAGGCGTTGGCAGCTGTGACGGTGCCGCCTTTCTTGAAAACGGGGGGCAGCTTTGCCATCTGCTCCAGAGTGGTCTGAGGGCGGGGGTGCTCATCATGGCTCATGGAGGCCTTACCCTTTTTGGATTTCAGATCAATGGGTGCAATCTCTGCATTATAGTGGCCGGCCTCATGTGCTGCGATTCAACAACAAACACAGATCTGGTTCTCTCACATGGCAAGCCAGATACTACAGAATACTCCACTGTAATGGATCCCCTCCACATTCATTCCTTTTTTAAGCACTTACCAGTGTAGTTATTCTCAGATAAAATTCCAATACTACTAATATCAGTTGACATGAATTGTCCCAATTTTCACAATTTTACATGATATACGGTGTGTATATATAAATACGATGAAGTGTGAAATGGAGATTTAATTTTGGCCTGGAAAAAACAGTTAAATGAATATTGCACTGAACAGCACACCTGTTCTCAGGGACTCACCTGCTTTCCATCTCTGCTGAGTCTGGTATGCA
This sequence comes from Hiodon tergisus, assembly GCA_025775045.1. Lineage (NCBI taxonomy): Eukaryota > Metazoa > Chordata > Actinopteri > Hiodontiformes > Hiodontidae > Hiodon > Hiodon tergisus. Next base: position 28,636 of record JAOVYW010003301.1, on the reverse strand, counting down.
TACTGATCACACTCTTCCCTGCTGATCTGGTACTTGTCAGCCAGGTTCTCTGCTGTAATGCCCATAGGGATTTTCACATGCAGGTCGGTCAACCCTGCCCAAAGGGTATCCTCCAGCTGCTTGACACAGACAATCAGTATTTACTGCCAATTAGCCTTAAATTAAATTGAAAAGCCTCAACGTGTTTCGTCCCGTGATAGCAGAGCACTATCGCGAGCATGAAGACAGGAGGGGAAAAAAAATGTTGGAAATGTTGGAAATGTTGTATGGAAATAATGTTGCCAGAGACCTTCCCCCACACAAGTGATTAAACAACCAGGTTTGCAAAGGCCATTTGCATGGGCTGGACTTCTATAATGGTTAAATAACTTTTTGTTTGCACACACACCTTAAGATCCAGTCCAAACTTGGTCCCAAAACGAATGTTGCGCACAGCGTATGGCGCCTGGCTCATGCTCTCTGAACCACCACATAGAACTACCTCTGACTCCTTTAGGCAGATTTCCTGAAGTGGGAAAGAAACATGTCTCATTACATGATGCTTTTATAAAGTGAAATGCAGTTCTGTCTTCCAAGTACAATAAAAATGCTGTCAAACCAAATGCACACAACTTTTTGTTTACCTGTGCACCATTGATGATGGACTGGAAGCCGGATCCACACAACCGGTTGACAGTGAGAGCAGGGACAGGAATGGGTACCCCACACCTCAGGCCCACATGTCGAGCTATGTACGGTGCATCTGCTGAGCTCTGGAGACGGGGACAACAAAAAAGATGACACAAAGCTACACTCCACTATATACAGACTGGATGGTTTTCCTAGCTGTGGAGGCTTTGGAGCAGGAAGAAGCTGTCTTCGAGTCTAGTAAAGTAAACCAATACAAAAAAGTTAATTTTTAGCAGGAAATGATGCAAAATCCAGAAAATCCCTAAATGTGCATTGGTGTCTGGATGACAAGCAGACAACTGCGAGATGCTAAACAAAGACATAGCTTTTAGACTTGGAAGGCTGTGGCAGTTCACCTGCATGACGTTGCCCATGATGACACTGTTGACCAGCTCTGGAGCTACGTTGCCTGCTGTCAGCGCAGCCTTGGCAGCATGCTCCGCCAGGTCAGTGGCACTGAGGTCCTTCAGCAGTCCCCCATACGTGCCAAACGGAGTGCGCTTGGCGGACACGATGAACACACCTGAACAAAAAGAGCAGTCCTCAGTACATTTGAGAAAGTCAATCAATACTTTTTTGTTGTGGTTACAGTTCACTTTTAAAATGATTATTCTAATCTCTTTCAGAATAAATGGTTATTTTTGAAAGTGACTACAAAGCACTTTAAATAAATTAAGTCCAATGTGTCCAATTTCCAGGAACTAAAATACACTGTACACCGATAACGAAGTGTCAACTTTAGTGACTGACTAAACTTCAAACCGTGTCAACATATTTTAACACAAATGTACATATGTAATATTTCTAATTAAAGGGATTTGCTGTAATAAACTAAATGTATAGATCAAAGGAGCAGTTTTAAAATAAGTAAATAATTAGCTATCACATTAGCATCAATATAACTTACACAGAATCCTATAGTTTTATAATACATTTGAAATCTGCAAGCTGCCCAAAGCGAACCCTACGCGCTGTCTAACCAATTCGTTACAACTGGTTTTGAGCCAAAGAAGCAACAGTTTATTTACCTCGAATGAGAGACATTATGCTGGCGCACACTTCAAATCGTCGAAGGTCAGTGCCTACAACTTTGTTCAGCGCATTTGATTAACTCAGGCAATCCCGACCTTTTGCCTAGATTTCAAAACCAACTGAACATTAGGAATCTAACATTCAACAAGAAGAAATAGCCATTGTTGGTTAGGCAACATAAATTAATGTATGTGATTTCAATATATTTATGCTATAGTTTTAATTTGTATCACTTTAGTTATGTATTGATTTTACTACGGTTAAATGGTTATGTATTCAAAGTTTTTATTAAATTATGTATTTGTTGACGTATAAATAATATTGGAAAGTGTGGTTGCCGAAGTCGAGATAAATATACTTTCAAAATCAAGCCTATGCTGAACTACTTACCGGAAAGTGATCACGTATTTTCCTTATATGATCGGGCTCTAGTGTTTTTTCTTTTAAAAACCTGAGTGGCGAAATGATTTAAAGAAGTATGTGACCGGGTGGTTTTTCCAGCATTTGGTTAATTTTTCTAAATGATTAGCTATTTAGAACATTTAGGCCAAAAACTCTATACGTCTAAACTCAAAATTTTATTTTTGTAAAATTGTTGAACTGACACGTAAATGTATGTGTGCGGGTACACATTAGATAAATATGCAGCTATTTGTATTTTATGACTTAGTTATGGTCTATACTTAATTTTTCTTAAGAGCAGGGAGAGGGTATGAATCGTGGTCAATGACGATAACCACAGCGCACTCTGAGGGATACGTGCGGACAACGCAGCTGTACGCTTTGCGTTTCTGAGACCACGCTATGAGTAATTTTTCACAATTTACTCAGAGGTTTCTTTAGCTTTACGTGTATTTGTGTAAAAGTACGATCGAGTCCACAGGTAAACAACGATGAAGTAGGCTTATCATAGTATTACAATTATTTATCATTTTTATACGGTCGAGGTGCAACTAGACACAAAAAAGGCAACTATTTTGTAATGTCAGGTATGTTCACATAAATACGCAAACATACATAATTGTATAATAATCGTATAATTAAAGCGTTCAGGGCAAATATGAATATAAAGATATCATCCTGCAACAGCCTATAATGTTTGTAGTTTAATCATCACGATGTCCTCAATATATTTTACGTTCATTGCTTCACGGTCATATGACTTCGAACTTTTATGTAGGGCCAAGGTGAGCAACGTCACCGTTGCGACATTTTTATTGACATGAGTCAACTGATTTATGGAATGTGTAAACAGCATTGTTAATGTTTACTACCGATTTCCTATAATTAAGAAGTAAATGTAATGAAATCTGGTATTTAAGAGAATTTTAAACGAAACCAAAGCAGAAATGCAAATTCCTGTTCTACTTTAACTGTTTTATTCATTACTTATTCACATGGATATCGTCTGGCATTAAAGGGAAAACCAACATGAGGTTTCTCAGTAAGGTGTTGGGCAACATGCCTTGGGATAGATTCTACAAATCTTAGGAACTCTACTGAAGGAATGGAACACAACTCTTCCAAAAGCACGATTCACATATTTTTCACACTCATCAAACCAGTCAGTGACCCCTCGTGCCCTGTGGATGGGGGCAGTCATACTGAAGAGACCAATCCCATCAGGATAAAAATGTTTCACCATGGGATCATGGTTTCATTAGAATAATTTTGTAGTGAACAAAAACTAATGGTAAAACTACCCTGCAAAATCTTTGGACCCAAACCATGCCAGGTAAACCCCCCGCATAATAGAGCCTCCGGACCCCCTCACTGCAGGTTTTCCCTTTAATTCATCACCCATCTGTATATCAACAAACAAATGAAAGCAATAAGGAGAGATACTTCTGAAAGAGATTACTCTGCTCAAATCTGTGTCAGAAGGTCACGTGGGATCTCGAATAATTTGGCATAACTGCTCGGAATTCTTTGGTTCTTAAATAAAATACCCCACTACTGATTCATGTCGTATTTGAAAGGAACTCTTTTGACGACAAGATGGCTCACAGACTAAGTGACCATTTGGAACATTGTTCACCAAAAGCTTATACATCACCAAATGATACAAGGGTTCTGAAGGACCAATACCTCCCAATTACAGCAATGATACAAATCAGATAATGTGTTGATTGTGTTTATTTGTCATAAAGGTAATACAAGATTGGCAGACATCTTCATGTGGTGAAATGGAAATGTTGTTTAAATCCTAACCCAAACATACACACACACACACAAAATGTTTTTATGGAGTGGGACCACTCTTTCAATAAACTGTAAAACCAAATTCTATCTTTATGTAATCGCAACGAGAAGTTTTTGGTAGTCCAGTGGTTGGAAAAGTAAAAAACCATTACTTTCAAAAATATGTATCAGGAAAATAATATATTATCACTCAATCACATTCTTATTCAGCTTAGGTGTGTTTAAAGCAGGAGTATATATATCTTAACGTAAACCTATTGTTCTGTGTGTGACCTTCAGTGAGTTTCCCAACTACTGGAATAAAACAGTAGTTCGGACCATAGAGAAATTCGGTTGTGGCAAGTTAACGCAAACATTCAGAAAAAGAACAGAAATAAAAAGAAAGTAATTATACACTACCCTACATGTTTATCCTTAAATACTTTGCCCTTTGGATTCAGAAGAGTCAAATTTAACAAGCCATCTCTTATAGAAAACCTACAAAGTTAAAGGACCAAAAATACTAAATATAAATGGCTAAATATTTTTTTCAAAGTTAGAAAAATTAATAGAACTAATAATATTCCTATTATTATTATTGAGTGGTTCTCCATAAACTTATATAAACAACTGACTTAAGCATCTTCACACTATAGTAGTGCATGCTGGATGACCCACTTGAGTCTGAGCGGTGGTCTATTAGCATCTGAACCTTAATTAGCCAGACCGAATGTTTAAAGCTTTAATACAGCCAGTCACTGAATTCGCCGTATTTGCCCAATTCTATATCCTTAAAAAAAATATTCCCACCACAAACTCCATAGTCAAACTAGATCTCCGGGGTATACCTTCACAATAGAGAGATGGAGACAATATATAATTAAAATATTGATAGCCAATACAGTAAAAATATTTCACCCAGAAATCTGATTTTGTTCTTATGCTTTTACACATTAAGACAGTATCAGCATGCAGAAGCCTATTACTAAATTGCTTCTAATTGGTTTCGTTGCCATTTGCTGATTTCTCAGTGACCCACGGCAAGCTGTTTATTTTGTTCTTAAACCTACATTCACTTTTTAATACAATTACATTTGGTAGAGAGATGAAACCCGTAAAGCCTATTTAAACCATGATGTGATGGGGTACAAAACGGGGAAATTCCCAAATAAAATAAACACTATGGAGCTTGTAGTGTATATACTGGAATTAATCTTCAGTTAATTTTATAAGACACAAGTAATACAGACAGGTACAAAGTTGAGAGGGGAAAATAGCACTCCTGTCCCAAACCCTAAATGAACCGATCGGGCATTGAAACAACTGTGTTAACGCATACATTTCTATAACCTACAAAGACCATATAAAAGCACATTCATGTCAATGTTTGCTTTGGAATTATTCATAAACAAAACTACTGGCTCATGAAATTTTATCTTTTTTTTCATCCAGACATTCCATTCATATATTATCATCTTTGCTTTTAAATGCATTGAAAATGTATGATTCACAAAATAAATAAGAAAATAAGTTTATGACTGGTCCATGAGTAAAGTTACCGAAAAGGACAAGACATCGAAAACAAGGAAGGGCCAGAAAGCCTTTGCAAGGATACCCACAACATGTGTCCTTACTGTACAGATAACACTTCCTGTTACATCACATAGTGTGGAAATGTAAAATAAAAATTAGAAAAGGAAAGGCATGATGTTATACCAGGAAGTAAAGACAACAGGTGGTAACAAACATCATACACAGGAATACATTATTTACACTATAAGCAATAGAAAACTATCCCATTAACACAAGACAAAAATAATAGTTTTGCACAGTTCCACGTTGCAGAAAGCAGCCTGGTGATCTTGTTCCATTTTTTATTTTTAATTAGTTCAATGATAATATAGTTGGAGTTATTCACCTTATGCCATTAGGTGTGCAAGACGCACATTAGGATGGCTTTTGCTGTCCAGAGTGAGGGCAATGTGACAGGTTATCTCTTCTAAGCGTGTGGACCCAGCGTGGGTTTTCATTGCAGCACTGAACTTTTCCATGATCAAAACGCAGTCTGACATTGGCAGACAATTGGAAGAAGGCTCGTTTTTGATGTCCTTGTCTTCGGTGATCGGCTCAAAAAACGTTGAGAACCCTTCCACGAAAACGTGTATACCCCTCTAAAACCAGGCAATGTAAAACTCCAAAACGTTTCCTATCATCTGAAAAACTAGTCTCTTTTAACAAGGCAGACACCGGACCACTTCGGATTTTGGTGCACAAAGTGAGGCCCTCTAATTAGTCTCAGAATAGGGACTTTGACCCCTGATTTTCAAACTCTGACCAAGCATCATTAAGCTCCATAAAAATCATTTTGGCATACTGTTCGTAGGGCAATCCAGTCGCCTGAAAATAAGGGCAGACATGCATAAATTCAGTTTTAGTCATGATTTTATAGGTTGAGCTTAATAAAATTTAAAGAGGAGGCACTTAACATGAATATCTTATTGCAGGCACACACACTCCTGGACATAACATTAGACAAGAGCGGATGCACATAAGTGCCAGCCACTGTGGGTTTTCTCTCAACTGACTGAGCTGGTGATTACCTTGTCGGGATGGACCACCAGCACAGCTTTCCTGTAGAACTTCTTGACTTGATCTGGGGTGACCAGGTCAGCCATGCCTACCGGCCTCCACCGAGTCTCGCCCTCCCATAGCACAGTGTGCAGGGTGGAGAGGAGAGCCCGTATGTTACGCTCCTTCCCCTCAATCCACTCCAGTATCTGTTCAGAATAAACAGCATCGGTCCTGACCAATGGAAATGCTGTATGCCACTTCTATTTTGTGGCTGTTTAATTGACATCTGTCAACCCAGCGCTGAAGCACACCACCAGGAAAAACTACAATACTGAGTAAATGTACGCAAATATTATTTGCAATAAAACACACCTGCAGCAGGTATATTGTTGGTTGTGGTCTAGCGACAAGGTAATTACCTGCAATTTGAGGGGATCCATTTCTTTGGACAGTTCTTGTTTGCGCATTTCAGCAATGGTCCTTGGACCCTTCTTATCTGGCTTCGAGGCAAAACCCTGGGTTGACAGGAGGTCCTCAAAGTCATCTTCTTTCACTTTGGGTTTAGGGCCTTGAATTTACAGAGAAAACTAAGTACCGATTACATTAAATAAACACAGGAAAGAATCACAGCTAACATGGTCATGAAGTCATGGCAAAGTGATTGGAATGTTAAGCGTTATATGAGAAAATGTTAAGTTAGACCACACCCAAATAAGGTGCTTCCTCACCAAACCCAGGGCCCCTAACCCCCCTCTCTTCTCGGCCTCCGATCACACTAAAGTTGAGATTGTAGTTGGGCTTAGCCTGTGGGACAGGCTTGGGGGGCTGGGGTTTTGGAATGGAGCTCGGAGGCTGTGCCCAAGGTTTACTTGATCCTGATGCAGGGTGACCTGGCTGCCACTGGCCCCCACTCTTTGAGGAGGGGGTAGACTTAGTGTTGAAGCCTGGGCCAGCAAAACCACCACTGGATGAACCTGAAAACCAACAGAAAAATGCAGGGTAATTTTACCATTAGTTTGGTGAACATTTAAAACGCAGTTGCCTAGCTAAAATAGTCAATGGCCTTCAGAATAAACTGCAGTTGAACACCTCAACTAAGAGTCTTGACCATGAGAGTAACCTAAAGGTCTACCCAAATTTTAAAAACCCCACTCCTTGTTTCAACTGATTTCTGCAAGCCTGGTAAAACTGCTAAGGAGACATGCCCACTAGCTACCACAGCAGAGTGGAACAAAGGAACTCCCACTCACGACTCACCTGGCAGGGTAGTAGCCAGGTTGCCCAAGTCAGCAAAGGGGTCAAAGCTCTGCGACTTGGCTTTGGAGAAGGAGGAAACCCCGGGAGCTGAAAGTCAGGTGGAACATCATTACAGTCCATTCACTGAAGCATTGGAAAGCTGAATACACAGCTCTTGGCAGTCCCCACAAGTCCCGGAAGTAAGAGAGCTTGCGTTTAACCCAGAACACAGGTTTTATTTATTCACTTCATTTTCACTTTGAATTACAAATATAAATTTTTTTTGCCAGAATTTATAATCTCCAATTGCGCCGATGCATCTCTGCTCATCGCCACGAATTCTGAGGAGACACGATTAGACTCCTCCAATCCTACTTGCCCTGGCGCATCTCATCTCTTTCGCACTCTGTAGGCTACACAGCCCGCACGAGAGGTTCAGCGTCGATTGGAGGAGCGGTACATCTCTCTCGATGGAACTGACAGCTTGCAGGAGCTCAGGAACGCGATACGAGATGCATGTTAGCAACGAGCTAAGAGAAAACCTGCCAATTTACCCACCCAGGCGGTGCTCTGCCAGTTGTGCGCTGCCAATGTGCTCTCCCAGTCACCACTGCCAAATGGCATGAGGTGGATTCAAACTCCAGCGCATTGGGCTGAGTCTGCGTTCAGGGCGAAAGCCTTCACTGACTGAGCCACTCGGGAGGCCCGAGTTCATTGGTTTTAACAGAAACATTTGCATTGCTTTAAATCATCCCTCATTTACCTATACTAAATACTACCACAGCAAGATTATGGACAGAAATCATTACCAATGATTCCAGGCACTAGGGAAAAGTTTATTTTCCAAGGCTATGACACTGTAGTAAAGTGTAGTAAAGACTACGAACTGAAGCCCCTAACCTGTAAATGCAGGCTTGCTGGTGGGCGTCGCTATCCCCCCACTTCTACTGCCAGCGGGCCAGCTGTCCCAGCCCCCTAACAGGTCAGGCTGGCTGGCCGAGGAGGTCATCTTGGAGGGTTCACTCATGAACTTATCTGTGCAGTAGCAGAGACAGGCCACATGTCAAGCTCATCTCATCCAAAGAGCCTCTTGTGTTGTGTATGTTGTGTGTAAGGTGGCTAAATGGATCTAAAATGGCTTGTGGACAATTCAAAGAGAGCATATGCCATGGGAGATGAGAGGACATGACTGGGTTTCTTTCACTTTAAGTGTAGGAGCCTGTGGAGGTCTACATACTGAGGTTAAAGACACTGGAGGTAGAGCTGGGAGGGGGTGTCGGGTTGCTGGGAAGGAAGCTAGGAGCAGTACCCTCTGCTCTCAGGAGGTCACCAAAAAGATCTGGCCCGGGTGGCTGGCTTGGTGTGCCTCCAGAACTCATGCCAAACGGGTCGAAAAGGTCATCGGCTAGATAGTAAAGGAGAGAAACACGTTCACAGTTCCAGGTGGGGTGAAAAAACGTATATCAATTCAGATTCAGCCGAGTGACTAAAATAATCGGATAAATATATGCTTCATTCTGAACCTAGTGAATTATGTAGCCGTGATAAGTAGCCATTCCTAGAAGTAGCCTAGAGGGCTTGATTCAAGCCTGCTCGACTCAAACGGTTACAGTTCTGATAGATCTATATTATTATTACTTAGTCTTCGGGACCCGGTAAATCTCACTACATGGACAAAACTATAGTGTTGTTCTACAACATTACATTTCCTCTACCCATACGACGTGATCCGTCTAACTCCCTTTGAATTCATGCATGTCTGAAAGCTAATGACACAGTTTCACTTACATTGGGATGCTGCAGAAGCAGAGACCTGGTTAAGAGTCGGGCCACTATTGGTGGGGTCGCTAAAGAAGAGGTCACCCTCCATGCCCCCTCCGATGAGGTCATCTGTGCTGCCATGGTGGACATTGGCGGTGGGGGCGAAGAGGTCATTGAGGAGGTCACTATTGCTGGAAGAGGCCTTCATCCCCCCGACTGCAGGAGGAACCACGGAGGCAGGGGCAGGAGCAGGGCCATCAGAGTTCAAGCCCAGCAGGTCCACGTTGTCGTCAGTCCTTCCCTCCTGGGCCGGGTTCTGGAACTCGGAGTTGAAGAGGGGCTCGCTGGGCTCCCGGGAGAAGGGCTCGCTGTCCTCACTCTGCCTGTCCCCGCCCAGGCCTGAGTACGAGTCCTCCTCTGATGCGTCGCTGAGGTCATCTGGGTCCTCCATGCCTGGGCATACCAAGCCATCTGACCTTTCCTGGCGTACGCTCCCGTCTGTAATGGGGAGCATGGATGAGCAATTTCAGCTTAGAGAACGACTTTGAAACTCATTGGTTTAGCATAAAAACAGTAGCACGTGACGGTGGTGTTGCAGGGTTAAAAGAAAACAGAAAATATGACAAGTATTAAATGACCTAGAAACAGTTGCGCATTTACTGTGGTTGGTTGCAAGAAAGAATTTTTTTTGTTTGTTAAACAAGCATTTCTGGATGTTATTTTGTAGTCAGGAAAGGTGGCTTTCAGAAGGGGGCCAATGTGATAAGATATAGTGACTTGCAAATTGTGCGAGTAAAAATCAGTGGCTATACTATAAGTTAGTGATGCCATTATTATTAGGCTTGGTAAATTTCATGCAACGCTAGCAAGCTATGGACGATTAGATGGACGTTATATCACAAACTTATCGTCAAGTCTGGGTTAGCAAGAAAGGATCATTAGGTTAGCTAATGATCGCTAACGTTTTGTTTTCAAATGATCAACCACCACCAATTTTTCAAGAGGCATATTTTTACCATATATTATTTTAACATTTATTTTAGCAAGAGCTAACCACGCAGTCAATGGCAGCCCTCTGTTTCTCTATAAATAAGCTGCGTGGCTAATCACATTGCCTTGGGTTGATGTTCCCTAGTTAACCCTTGTGAAACAGCACAAGCATGCTCACCATCCCAGTCCAGAGTCTGGAAGAAGTTGTTGGCATTGGCGTCGGTGCTCTGCGGCGATTCCGGCTCCGTGGCAGAGCCGTCGGGCGTCTGGTCCGATTGGGGCGATTCGGCGTTATAGAAGGCAGTAGACCCAGGCTGGCGCGGAAGCTCCGGTTTGCCTGGGGAGAGGGGGGGCCGTAAGCTGGGAAGGTGAGGAACGGGACTCCCAGTAAACGCACACAGCCCGGAGTGGAGGCAAAGCGCAGCTTCCAGACATCATCTCCAATTGTGGCAAAGCTTCATTCCTGCACTACAGCACTAAAATCTCTTGGGACAGCAGACGCGCAATTTAAAACAGTGATCAAGTCAGTGGTCAGAGATGGAGCCTCCATTCAGGCGGCTGAGAGGAACTAGTCATTGCGGTGAATACATTACTGTGATAGAGAAATACTTTTGCAGCAGACAGGTTTTTTTTTTCTGGTTGCCGGTTGCATGTTCAGTCTTTCTTTTTTCCGTTTCTATGCTTACCAGCACTGCACACGGTGAAACTAAGGTTCAACATGAATCAAGCCGTTATGGTCGATATTTGCCTATTATAGCAACTGATGAATCGATTCACTGGCCTTAAAAACTCACCAAACTTGGTAAGGATCTCCTGTTGCTCATCTCGACTCGAAAAGAGAATCTTCGGGTTGAGACCCTTGGTGGGAAAGTTTTCCCAGGGTGGAATCTTGCTGCTTGGCCGGTCTCGAGACTCTACCTCAACTTCCAGGTTAACCTGGAAAAGATCAGGGTACTTTTCCTGGATATCGCAGGCATCTAAATCATACCTGATGAGGAAGAGAAAGATCTCATGGTTAGATACTATTGGCGTAGGGACTGGTCGTAGGGCAACATTTTGCTGACCAAGTGATGGAAAACATGGAATGAGAGTTTATTAGCAGAGAGTTTGTTTTTTGTATTCGCTTTTTAATGAAAGACTAACTGCACAAAATAGCACAGCTTGGACCTCTACCACTTGTATACCAAAAAGAGGGTGATGTCAGGTCAGGATGACAACAACAAGGGGCACCGTTTGACCTTGTAAAGATAACCGCAGTTGTGGACCAGGAAGGCCCCATATTTTACGGTCAACTGGTAAAGACCAATAATAACTAGCAATTTAGACGATCAACAGGTCACTTCAGTGTGACACACACACCCCCCTATTCTTTCCCCCGAAGTTTAAACGCACATCAACTTTTGTACTCAATAACAGAACGAGGTGGTGCCACAGGGTGTACCAGAAACAAAGGGCACAGCCAAACTGAGTTGTAACAATTCGGATTCAGTATATCTTATCCTTGAGGCTTGAAACCCCTGCATATACTGCCATACGATAATTTCTTCAAACTTTTTTGAAATTTTTTTAACAACGTAATTTCACCGAGTATAAACTGAAACTCGGTGTAAGTCAGTTTGAGCTCTGCAATGAAATTACGTTAAAGGGATTCCCCTACTTTACATTTACATTTTTGGCATTTAGAAAACGCTCTTATCCAGAGCGACGCACAAAAGTGCTGTACTTGCCAATGAATAACACTTTTCTTCATTCAAAATGTACGGAAGTTGGAAATGAACGTGCGTACACACACATTTCTGTGTATTACTACAGATTTTTAAAAAGGAAGGGTAGATGTGAATAGCTATACATGGATGGGTACAATTCACATGGGAGTTGTACCACCTCTTAATTAGCATTTGCTTTACATCTGAAGACTCTAATCCAATTAAACAAACGAGAAGTGGAACTAAAACGCGCTGGAAAGCTGGCGCCACCTACTTCGCAAACTTGACAGTGGTCGCGTTTCTGGGCACGAACCCCGTGTGGAACTGGATCTGGAACATCTTCATGGAGGCCATCTGAGCAAAAGGAATGGCAGAAATCACATCAGGGTTTTACGCAGGAAGCAAAGCGCTTTCGAAGTTAAAAGGGCCGTCTCTTTACCTTGGCCTGCAGACGCCCGCCCAGGGTTGAGCGGGCGTGGTAGATGACGATGAGCACGTCTCCCTGCACAGTAACGCCGAGAGGAATCTCCGCTCGCCCATCCTCCATTTTAAAATCCCTGCAAAAAGTACAGTAGTTAATATCTGGCTGAACCAATGTATTTCTGTGGAGTCAAAACACAATACCCATAATTCTCGCAGGACTAACACTGGGAAGCCCTGTCCCACCTGCAGACAACACACATAATTCAACAGTTAATGCCATCTCCGTCTTAAAAGCATATCTATAAAATAGGCAGTCCTTAGAGTGGCTTAACTAACTTGCAACAAGATAAAAGCCCTCTCAGATGAAATTAGCAGAATAATTTAAATTGTATGACAGCCATTCCTTGGTGACTGCTGATGCTGGTAAGTTAATAAGGAAAAGCAGCTTCAAACAGAGAAATGACAACATCTGGAAAACCAGGTCAGCTCAACTGATCGCCGGAGTATAGATAAACAAGAACACTCATATACAGTTTAAAGTGAGCAAAAGAATCGGAGGCTCCGTGTCACGTGACCTACTTCATTTTGTCGTACTCCAGGGAGGTGGTGGCTACACGCTCATCCCCCACGTACACCTCACAGAAGGGCCTGCAGCCACTGCGCTGCTTGTTGAAGAGAGGAACGGGTGTCATGGCGATGGCCCGAATCAGGATGGGCTTGCTGTGTGGGATGATGGGCTCCTCGGCCATCATGTCGCACATGTACTCAATGTACCTGCACGGACACAGGAGGGAGAACTGCTGACAGGCAAACCTGCACTCAATCGACTCGCTGACAGAATCAAGGGTTGGTAGCCAAAAGTCATAGGTAGCCATGTTTCCATGGTTTTGTAGGTTATTCACAAATCAAATAACAGAAAACAGACATTTCATTCTAACGTTCAAATACTCCATATAAATCAATAAAATAAAAAAAAATACAAAAAAAATACAAGTTTGGACAGAAGTTCTACGGTTGCCGTTTTTCCTAGTAGGATGACACCAATATACGTAGGAGACTTACGCGCACACACAAAAAACTAAACAAATCAATCTTGTCTCACTTGGCGGTCTAATAAGAGATCGCTTGTGGGCCGTTTGCTGAAATAGCCAGTTCTACAAGCATGGCAGTAAACTGATGGTTCCCGTCACGTTTCCCGGCTCACCAGCTTGAGAGGACATACCTCTTGTGAGAGGCTGAGATGCCAGGGGGGCAACGCTTCATGCTGAACATGTAGACGGCGGCCTCTGCCGTGGTGAAGAGCCGACAGAAGCACAGGAAAGAGCAGACTGCAACCGCCGACGCTGCCCGTCCATCCTGGGAAACGCAGAACGAGCACGCGTTATTGGTTCTGCCGTGTATGGCAGCCATTTCCCCTTTTCCAACCCGCGGTACAGAACTTTAAATCGGATAAAAGGCCCTTTGTTCTGGCCAAAAAAAGCGCGGTAAGGGCCACAGACGCGTGTCTACAAACGTCTGGAAAACGGAAGTCCAAGTGGACCGGACACACGTGCTTGAAGACAGCCGTTTAATGTTGATCATCAGAAACTCGCCAAACCAGTTCCAAAACCTGTTTTTAAAAAGATAATGTCCTTTGGGCAGAACATGTCGGGTGGTAGTCACACACTACCAGGAAAGACCTACCAGGCAGTGCACGATGCAGATGTTCCTCTGGTCTTGCTTCAGCCACATGTGCATGTTCTTACAGATGCTGTAGAGATTCCTCAGGTTGGGCGCTCGCCGGGCCTGCCAACCGCACTCGGACACCTTGACCAGACCGGGAACAGGTTTACTGTACTCAGGCATTCCTATAAAAATCATTCACTTGAAGGAAAGAACATCTAAAGCCTACTGAACATCTCCGGTTTTATCCGTCCATTCTTACTCGGTTGTGAAATCTGGAGGGTCTGTAGGAACGCTTGGACAGGTTGTAAACGGCGTAGTGTCCGGCATGTCTGGAGTCCAGGAACAGGCGAACATCCTCGATGTTGTTCTTAATGGCTGACTCAACTCCCTCCGCTGGGAATGACATAACTGTTCCAGGGACATAGAAACAGACTAAGGTCACTAATCAAAATAAAAGGAACGCTGTTCAGCAGCCCAGAGGTTGAGAATACCCAACACCCAACTTTTCTGATTGATCTAGAAGGTTGGGGCGTAGTGGAATAGTACAAACCTGCTATTCTTGAGGTGATGTAGGAAATATCAAGGTCTCCTTTGGCATAACTGGGGAAATAAAAACAAACAAACAATCATCACACAGCGGTTTCACAGAAGAGTTCTTTTTCTCATGGTCCCTGCTCAGCTTTGGACGGCATTCATCCCCAATAAAAGGACCAATTGGCCAGTGAGGGAGGCATGATTTTAGCCTGCAGCTGGCACACTCTCACCCATTCTCTTTTTGGAGAAAGATATCATTGTAGGAGGACTGACGCATTTCTTTCACAACAGTCGTTGTTCCCACAATGCTACATTGCAATAATATTTTAAAAGCATTGATACAACATTTGCCAAACGTATCCCCATGGCGTCTAATTTACAATGGCCTTTTGGAGCAAATGTGCTCGATAGCGATGAAACTTCAAAACATAAGCCAGTTTGCATTCCATGTATACATTAACACGCAAGACAGACATTTCTGCAAGGCAGTAGATACTACTAAGTCACAGAGGTTTTATCCATTAGCAGTAATGCAAAGGAAGGACAAAGCACATTAGACATTCACTTGACGCCCCAACATGAACACTACCAATCCTACCTAGGTTACAGACGGCACGCGTCGCTTGGTTTTTGGAAACAGACTGACAATACGCAGGATTAGGGTGAGCTAGTTTTAGTGTGTGGGGATTAGATCTAGTCTAAATCTCTACTCCGCTGCGGCATGGCAGGGAGGGACGGCAAGCTTTGTAGCCAAACAAGCAGACACACAGAGACACACGTGGGCTCCCATATTTACCTGGGGCTGCTAGGGGGTGGAGTTAGAGCCATGAGGGGTGGTGGCAGTGGTGTGCAGAAAACAAAAACAAAAGGAAAAACCCAACATAACACAAAAACGAAGCAAATAATGAGTGGATAAATCAAATCACAGACGAATGAAGGCGGCATCGATCAGCAGGGGCAGGAAGCGAACGCGTCCGGTTATTGAGGGAGAGACGCAGTCTGGTGGACTTTGAGGCAGTAAAAAAGCCTCATTTTAATAGTGGCTTTCTCAGTTTAATCGCATTCATTCAAACGATAGTGGACAAAACAAACTTTGTCTAGTTAACGCCAAGCTATACTTCGTTTTGTAACTGTAATCTACATGATATTAAACACGCAAAAATCCCACCTTCTGTTTATTAAGTACATACATGCAGGCATAAACACGCACCAGCTCTTAAACAAATGTGCTCCTCTATGAAAACTTGGTAGAACGGTAATGTATTTTTACTTATTAAAATTGTACTGCGTGGGTTAAAAAAACCCCCACTTTCCCACCAAATTGGAACAGGCAATTGTGCCAATTAATTTTGGCTCATCGGCACAACTGCCGGCTCCGCACACAGAGAGGGTGACGAAGTGCGACATCAGCGACTATAACCCCGTAGCTCCATTAACCCACTTACAATTAAGTCTACTGTTCATGTCCAAGGCTGGGAATACAAGTGATCCTCAGTAAAGCTAGGCTGACCTACACAAATAGCGGTAGTAACAGTAACTGGAACCAATTGGAAATCAATTAGAAATCATCAGAAAATGAGGGTGGTTATACATACTGAGGAGCTCATTATTATTCAGGTCTTGTGCGGCTGCTCTGCCGGTTATTCAAACTCACCTAGCCACTGATTGGATGACCTTGGACGAGGTATCCTTGATATTGGTCAGGAATCGCTCCGTCCCTCCTTTCAGGATGTCCAGGAAACCACCGCCCACCGACGGGTCCGTTTCTGACCCATACACACCTAGGTTAAATGCAACGGGTCAGAGTTGGGGAAAAATGTTGGCAGATATAAATGAAAGGTCCAGCAACAATTGGAGAAGAACTGGGATGTTTATATTCAAGGGGGAATTCTGTCCCCGTGAAACCGTGAATTTTCTCACTCAAAGTTAGGAGATGGATGTCTTGAGTTGCAGGACAGGGCTGTTGATAACCATTGTCTGACAAAAGTCATTTGTTTGGAAAATGTCAAAGGGCACAGGAGTTCCTTCACAGACGGTCAGATTTCACCAGATGGTGGGTTTTTTCAGGCAGAAGCCTCTTAAAGCTCAGTCACGCAGGAAGCTTGTGCCAATTTAGAAAGCTAGGTGGAACGGTTTGCTATGCACCATGAGCACTATCCCACCGTTATCTGAGAAGACTGGGTCAGAACTGCAGGTTCGCATTTAAATCTGCTTCCTACTTCAGAGTAACTGACTCCTGATTGGTGCCCGGCCACCAAACACCAATATAAACTAAATACTATAAACACAAGCAGCCATTACAACAGTGCCAACACTTTTAGGACTTTGATCTAATAATAACTACAATGCGGTCCCACTCCAGGTAGCACGAGGCAATTCCTGCAGACTGATATATGCCATATGAGCCACACATATGGGGCTCATTATGTGGGAGATCTTCAGGAACAGCAGTGTGAGCCTTCCAAGACGGAAAACATATGGCGAGATTGGTGGTGAGGTTTAGCCAGTTACAGCCAGGGCCAGCTGGAACAGATGTTTTTACGCCATCCACCCGGAAAACCTAACCCTGCTTTCCAGCTACGCCGCAGCAAAGCGGAGACTACGGTCCGTCACTGCAGTCTCTGATGACACGATTAACACAAGCGCAGGCTGTGCCACACATCACCACAGCGACACACAAAAGAACATGTGAAACTGATGGCCCCTTACCTGTGTTGTGGAAGTTGTTGACCTGATTGGGGGGCTGGGGCCCACCCAGTGAGCCCCGGGGTGCCCCGTTGTTCCCAAACCCTCCATTCTGTTCCAGCAGCTGCAACGATTCATAGCCATCGTAAGTGGGCTTCCAGCAATAGGCGTTCAACAGACTCATCAGGACACACTTTCCCAAAGGCAACAGTAGAATGATGGTGGATGGGGGGGGAAAAGAACCAAAACCGACTCCACACTGGATCTACAACATCCCACCAGCCCCGTTGGTAGCGTTACGTGGCGAGAAGCATCCGTAATAGTCCAACCCTCGCAGCTCCGACTGCTTAACAGAGACAGACTGCGTCTTCCCTCTCACAGGGGTAAGCTCCTTAGCCCAACGAGAAACCCCGGCTTAACCCAGATCATCTCAATCTAAATCTGCCATCCGAAACACACAAGAAGAGGGAGGGTCCCCGTGCATCCTAGCCCTCCCCAGGGCTCTTGAGATAGCCGAGGTGGTCCTGGACAGCTGACGACGCGCCAGCAGATCCCTAGGAAAAGGGCATTCCTCTCCCTCTCAAGCCCGCTTGCTCTCCCTCTTCAGTCGCCCAGCCAGGCAATATCAAGTGAGATCACCAGCCATTAGGTCAGAGATGGCGCCGCAGATGAGATCTGGCCCGGAATAAGACAGCCCTTTGTTTCCGAGCGGGGCGGGGGGTTTGGGCAGCAGACTCTGAATGGCTCATCAGAGGCTGCAAAGCCATGGCACACGTTTGCATCGGGAACACATGATTTTTGGATTCTTCATTTTTGGCAAAGTGGCCACGGGCAACGGGAAATTGCATATGGCGAATGAACCAGGTTAGAACTGGAAATTATTGCGAGGTTAGTGCAATGAATCCCAGCTCATTTGCTAGGGCAGAATATGATGAGAATTGATATTATCCACTCCATGTTTGAATGTGGGCTCAGTGACACTTGGTTGAAGACAGGGGAAAACAATTGGGGAAATCCTCAGGTCTGAATGACCGGACACCAGATGGAGTTTAAACATTGTTCTCATCTCAGGATGAGGGGAGGAGAGGACCTCTAAAACGTCCTTAAGACCGGAGAATTATCTCAGACAACATCATCTTAAAACCGAGGGGGTCTCATTTATCCCCCTCTCACTGGCATGAAGTAATACCATAAGGCAAAGCCTCTTCAGTCACGGAGAACTTTCAACAGCAATTTACAACAATTTAGTCAAAAAAGTAGGCTCAATAATAATCTGCAGAAGGAGAAAACTAAAATAAACTGTATCATGAGTACAGTCCCAGCTAATTCTCCACACACATTACAGCAAACCTGTGAGGTAGGACCCTCTTTCTAGAATCAACTTCTGAGAAGTTTCCACGGCGACTATTAAAAACTGCCCAAGCACTGATGTCACTAGCTTGCAAAGTACTGAGCAAAGTGGGCCTATGGAAATATGCTTTATAATTGACTGACTAAATGTCAATAAAACAAAGTCCAAGCTATGGCACACGTTTACGTCAGAGTTAGGGCAAAGGACTGTATTTACTTGAGGTGACCGGTTCTTCTCAAAACTGGCAGGGGCATCAATGTTTTGATGTAAACTCAATGTCTTGTACTTCATAACAAAACAAGAAATTAGAGTAATGGTGTGCTCTGTGATAGGAGCCCACTCACTCTCCTCTTGTGTAACTGTGCAGTTGTGCAGCCTTGTACCACTGGCTGAATAAACACCCACGCAAAGCAAACGTCACCACACACATTAATACAGGAAGTCCATCCAATATAAACTGTTGTTCAGCTACCACCGTTAAGCTAGCCATGGAGAGATTTTTTTGAAATTATCAAGCTACAACTTTCAGTTATGTAAGCATTCGAGCATGTCATACAAAGTATGACAGGCTACACATCTATGTGTGTGAAGGTAGGGCTATACCTCAGTGACATTAATATACCTCAGTGACAGGCGACTTGGGGTTCACATTCCTAGCAGCGGCAATCTCCTGCAGCTGGTTGACCAGCTCTGTAATAGATAGTCGTTCCTCTGGGTTGATCTTCAGCATGGACCCTAAGAATGAGACAAGGTCCACTGAGATTGAGACCACCACAAATCACAGCAATTCAAGTCAAGACTCCAAATATCATCCGTTGATCAAAATGACCTTTTCCAAGAGTCAAAAACGAGTCACAAGGTAGAACATTTTTAGTGGTTTGTTTGGATGCTATTGTTAATTCTTTACCTTTAGTGTGTGTTTGTTTATGTTAGGTGTTTTTTACTCAAAATTACAGGGCATCGTGGCCATTTGATCAACGACTATTCATCTCTCCACTCTCCGTTTCCTAGACATCACTGGCTAATACAACACAGCTGCAGGCAACGCCTTAAATGCTTACCTAGTGCAATAACCACAGCAAACCATAGCAACCGCACCATGAACCTACATTTTAACCAAAGGATGCGGTCAATTCATTCAACAACACTAACAAAAGCAAAACCCAAAAACGAGAGACGACGACGTATTATAGACCATCGGAAAAATCAAGGCAACGATGGCCTACGGTGTCTAGATAGCGGCCGCGACCGGTTTGGAGAATGAGGAGGGAACAGGAGAGCGAAGCAGGACTCACTGATGAGGTCGTGAAAGACCGCGTACTTGGTGTCGTTTTGAGGGATGGAGTACTTCCCGTTGACGATCTGCAGCTTGGCTCCCTCCTCAAAGGGATGCTGCTTGAAGCAGAGAAGATACAGGATACATCCCAAGGCCTGGGAAACACGTACAGAAAAAGGGACGTTAAACGCAAGCGGCGGTGAGACGCGCCCATTATGAACACAACGACGGAACAAGCCGGCAAGTGGAAACGAGGCAAGTGAGCGCTAAAATCCTATTGAGAACCTGCTCCAGGAGCAATTCCAGGAAGGTAATATCGCAATAAAATAAAAATAAAAACACTACAGAACAGAGAGAGAACTCACCCAGATGTCCTGTTTTTCATTGATGGGGTAGTTAGAGTACAGGTCTATCATTTCGGGAGTCCTGTAGGCTGGCGTAGTGTTTCTGGTTATCTGAGAAAGTGGTCAGAAGGAGGTAATTTTCTCAGCTACATTCTCTCAGATAGGCAGACCTTTCATGTGCTATCCAACTATCAAAATACAAGATGAAAGAAAACCATCAGCAGAACTTAAGAGCTCTCGATCCTCATGGGAGGCGGGTGTCAGTAAAGTACTAACGCAGCCCGTTGAGTTTACGCAGAGAAAACATTAGGCCTTGTTTTCTTATTTTTGTGGTGGCTTCCTCCTTTAATGGCCTCATCAGTGGTCATTTACTGACGCTGGACAGCTCGAGGAAGACCAGCCGGTCCTGATTCGATTAGCCTATGTTTGCCCAGGAAGTGAGCGAGATGGACGAAGGCACCAATGGCCAGATTAATGGAGACACCGGCTCCCCCGAGCGTCTGGAGACATGCTGCAGTGGCTTTCTAAACCGGCCGGCAAAAACGAGCTGGCGTGCACATATAAGTCTTAAGTCCGGCTGGAGCACGACTATCCTGAGGACGGGCGTTTTCACCAACCTGAACAGGCCCGGAGCGAGTACAATACTACTTACATAACTGAGAATCCAGTTCTGTTTTAAAGATTGCCTTCGATCAAATGAACAACCATCATGATTGTTTAAGTCCCTTTCTTGTTTAAATTGATTTCCTTCTGATTTTATCCCCTGGGAAGTATTTCAGATATTTATTACATATACACGAGCACCAAACAGGCCATCAGACCGCAGGACAACAAGAGCAACACATTCTAAATAAACACAGCTAACAGAGTGGTAAACGCACTCCTGGAGAAAGCCCTACCTCATCCTCCACCATGGACCTCCTCTGAGCAGACCAGCTGTAGTCAGGGTAGTGTGCTATTGTGGTGGAACTGCCAAAGTCACACAGCTTGATGGTTCCCTGGTGACTGATCAGCAGGTTCTCAATCTGCAAGACAAGTGCCATGCAATGGTGAAGACCTTATCCGGGCCAGGCAGTGGTGTTACAGCCGTGGGTTGTATTGTACAGTATAGAATTTCAAATGTGCAGTTCAGGCAAAAACCAAAAAGTTTAAAGTACTGGTAGCTCCACACAGTTTATAAACAGTAAAAGAATGACTTTGTGGCACGCGCATTCCACAGATGCTAAGACAACAAGGTAGCCGTCCAGATACATGGCACTTCATTTCTATCGCTTTATTTTATGATTTTAAATCGTCACTTTCTTTTCCCCAATTTGGAATTGTGCCAATGCATATCGGTCCGTCACCCTTGCTGCCGCACAAAGGGAAGGTGAGAAAGCACAACTAATCTCCTCCAATGTTAGTCGCCTCAGAGCCAGCCCTCCATCTCCACTCCACAGGCTACACAGCCCGCTTGAGAGGCTCAGTGCCGGGAGTTACAGCAAGCAGGCGTCTGAGAAGCTGATGGGAGATGCTTGTTAGCGATGAGCTGAGAGAAACCCATGTAAAACCACTCGAGTCGATTTAACCCACCCCAGCCCAGACGGTACCGGCGTGCACTCCCGGTCACTTTCGGCTGATGACACCAGCCGGATTCAAACCAGCAATCTCCAGCTCATAGGGCTCAGTCTGCATGAGGCAAACCTGGCATTTCCTTCCTCACTACGTTTTCTGATGTCATGTCAAATGAAGGGAACGCTCAAGTTTACAATTCAGAAATTTCCTCTACTGTACTGTGTATTTTGTCAATTGAAGAACCTGTAATAATTTTTCATTGATATTATCAGTATCTGTTGTACATGTCATAGAAGTGCGTCCCAGATATATTTTGCATTATAAGTGACCCATACATTAACCAGTGTTTTTAGAACGTTAACAGAATCAAATTTTTCCACAAGGAACAATAGAAGTGGGAGATGAATAATAGACATACATACATAATATTGCAAATATTTCAAAGAAAATATCCAAGATATTAAATGGCACAAGCAGCACAGAATTCTAAGACACCGCATCTTCCTCTATACAGTTGCAGAGCATTACCATTAACCTGCAGTTAGCCAAGTAACTCTGAAAAATACTATCGGGTAAATTTGCCGATACCACAGTTGCAACATTAACATAAAACAGTTCCCTAATGAATTAGCCAGTCAATTGTGAATTAAACTATACATTTATTGAGTCCCTTAAATACATTTCCACTCAAATCCACCAGAGGTCACCAAGTCCCGCCTCCTCTGAAACATGAGTTTAACGAGCATCAGAGAACTAACACTTTAGATTCACTTAAACAATTAACAAGCAGAAATTCCCCGTTGTGGTCAGAGACTGGACACAGGCCAAGAAAATAAAACGCGTTCGAGAGGCCAGCCAACTGTGGTGACACATCCATCAGGTGGACATCGCCTGTCTGGGTGCCAGACACTCACCTTGAGATCTCGGTGGATAATGGGGGGCTTCTGCTTGTGCATGTGCTGTACAGCGCGACAGGACTGGTAGAAGACCTTCAGCACAGTGTCACATGACATGGGCCCTTTCAACTCCACTTTCTTGATGAAGTCAACCAGCTGACCTGCATCCAGAGGAGCAAGTTAGAATGACATTACTACAAGTTAGAGAAAGAGCCAGCCTGGAATGCCAAGAATAAATGGAGAAAAAAAAGTTATATTTCCATAATGCATTTATGCAACTGATCCTAGGTCTGCTTGTCCACTTAGTGATTAAATGAAATACGGAAAGAAAACAGCACCTCTGCAGAGCTCAGTCAAAATGAGAAACTCTGCCTGGCCTGTATCCGACTCCTCCTTCCCTATGGAGGCTGCAGAGGAGAACTGAACCACGTTGGGGTGACCTGACAGCTTTTTCTGAAGGGAAGCGGTGAAGGAAAAGAATCAAACTGACAATGTTACTGCTATATAGCGTCGCTTGGGTTTATTGTTTGGGTTAGGGCTAGCAGAAGTGGTGGTTAGTATGGATTGATGTGAGAGAAGACACTAAATCAATTAAATCAACCATTTCAATTTCAAATGAGCAGTTTGAGTGAGTACTCATCCCCAAACAAACCTGAGTGGACACAAGGTTATGGTTTAACCAAGGTACAATTAAGCCGTATTTTTGATGACTGAAAGAAATACAATTTTTATGTATTTAAATGCAATCTGATGGATTCAAGTGGACTTTTTTTCCCCCCTAATAAATGCATCGTTCCGGGTGCTAGTAGTTCAGGCTTTTAATTCCAATTTGCATTTTACTTAAAATTGAACATTAAAGGGAAATATCTGTTTTCATTGTTTACCTTGCTAGTTAGCGATGGTTAGTTAGCCAATAACGTTTAGAAACACAATCTAGAAACAGGGCAAATCAGTTGCTAATTTAATGTTAGTGATGCCATTAGTAATTTTTCACGTAACAATATGCTAATCTGCTCAGTATCCTTTAACATCTTGAGCTATAACTTAACGTCAAGTCTGGGTTAGCTACCCAACGTTATAAATGATTGTGTGGCCAGCAGAGATGCATAGCATTCTGGGATTGACTGGAAAAAGTGCCTGGAGTTAACAACCAGAGCAATTTGCAAGTCCCGTGAATTGTCGTTCCCTGTCGCTAGAATAGATTAGCTAATGATTGCTAACATTTTGTTTTCAAATCAGAAGGTGGAAGGGGAGTAGATTCAAAAAGTACATTTAAAAAAAAGGAAACTATTAAGCTACTGAAAATAACAGATGTAGAAAAAAACCACCACAGAGAATATGATCATTAATAAAGGAGGCAACTGCTTCTGCATCCACTGCTCAGAGCTTTTTGAGAAGTTATAGTAAGAATTTAGTAAGTGTAGTGTACAGTACAGTTTTTGAGGAATTTATAAACAATTTGTTGAGTGCCACCGGTTGATTTTAGAAATATTTTGCCGATAACAGAATCTGTTCAGTGGAGCAATGGCGAATACGACCCGCCCTTTATCAACATGCATGACTGATGTCTAAAGAGGTATGTAAAAAAAAAAAAAGGGGGGAGGGGCTTGGCTGGAGATCCTGTATAGTTATTTCTCAGTCTGCAATCAAATGTCTTTTTAACCAGTTTTACCCTGGAAAATAAAATCAAATAAAAAATTATATATATAAAATTTAAGCAGCATATTTGGAAAAAATATTATAATTTTAAACAAATATATTTTTTAACCAGCCTTAAATCAGACATTGAACCCAAAGGGCAAGCAAAAACTCATTGTGAGCCTGTTAAATATACTGTTCAATGATAATTATTCAGGGGATTCCGAGGGCAAAGTAGATACAAAGACAGTGCACTAGATGTTTAGGTATGAAGGCGAACTTGCGACGGCAATTCATTTCAACACAGGACAAACTAGAACAAGCTTCTTGGTTTGGAGGTTTTGGGGGTGCCAGAGAATGTCTTCAACAGAACGTTCTACAGCTGGAAGGCTCGGTTAAACATGACGCATTAACTGCGGCCTGATCAGAAGGATACCATGAAGCAGACTTCTTGAATAATGGCCTTGTTCTTCTCCTCTTCATTGGAAAGGAGCCTCTGCAGAAACAGGTTATAGGCGGTTACACGTGCAACGTGCTAGTTGCGTAGCAGTCGACCACACACAAATTTCAACATGTGGGAGTATTTTCTCAACACAAGCCCCTGACAATAGCCCGTTAAAAGCGAGTCGTCAGGGGGCCAAGCACGGGAGGAAAGTGTTGTCCTGCACACTTGGTTTGAGCTTCCACAGTCTTACAGCGCCACCGTGGCGGAAACGTTACCTTCAGGGCGTACTCCTTGCTGCTGCCGACGTCCTGGGCTTCGTACACAAAAGCAAAGCCACCTGTAGGTGAAGAGGAAGACAAACCAGGTGAGAAAACTACACTGAGCCTTAGATTCCGTGATGTAAAGCCTCCTGAGGGACTCGGTCAGTTATGGCACCCCTTGTGTCGGGGAGATCACTGCCAGAAGAAACCTGGTAATTGGATAACATGTTGCCAGAGATTCCACCACTGGTGCCACCTTGGACTGAGGGAAGTGCCGATGTCCAATACTTTGCGCCTTTTGTTACTCACAACATGCTGGTGCGCACACACACAGGTCTACTCCAGAAGAGGGGAAAACTATACAGGTGTTCTTGTGTATTCAACTTGGACAGAAAAAGTAGTCCAAAACAACATTCATTTCCAACGCTTTCCTATTCATTTTGAAAAAAAGACAATCTAATTGCACAACATATTCAAACTTGACCAGAATACAGGCTGTGAAAGGCAGTCACAGACAGGGATACCCCCAGCCACACAAACAATGCAGCCATAGGTGTCACACAGCACTGCGGCAAAACCAAGGGCGCCCTAAATTGGGCCATTGTAGCCATAGCGACCAGGGCCTTCTCACGCCAGCCAAAAAGAAAAGCCCCTTTCAGGTCTCACGTTTCTGGGGTGCAAGTGGATACTCTGGAAACAAGGCTCTGGAAAACAGCGAGTTACAAACACCGCCAAGCTTCAGAGCCAATAACCGCTTAAAGAAAAAATATGAAGCAAAAAGAAGCGTCTTTAAGCACTTTAGTCCGAAATAAAATTGGGTGTGGGAATGACCATTTAAAGGCCCTTTTGGATACAGACACTGACATTACAAAAAAAAAAAAAAAAATAAAGGCTATAATGGAACCCCATGAGACATGTAGCAAACATTTCCTTGCAAAAGGATAAACAAAGGCCATCTTGGCACATGAAAACGTAAGGCTAAAGTTTTGATACTGCGCTGAAACAGTGCCAGCTAATGGCTGGCATGATGAAGTTGTGGTTTTTAACAAGTGTACTGTTACACAAGCTGTGATAATTAATCTGTTTCTTTACAAACTGATGTCTTCGACTCACTGCAGAGAGGCCAAGCATGACAAGAAAAATGAGACATCAGAGCTTGTGACGGGTACAAGGGTCAGAGTGGGTGTTTTTTTTTTTTTTAAAGGGAGAGGCAGCCATATTGAATAGTCTGTTTCAAAACAACAAATTGCCCTCTTGAAAATCAGCTGCACAGGAAAACATCCTCTTAAGTTCGTTCTCTCTCTGCTTCACTACTCAAAAAGAATGGCTCTTGTTGAGCCAAGGGACAGACTTTGCCATACATTTACCAAGCATCTCATCTGAGTGATTATTGAAACCATAGGTTCTAAAGGCAAGATCGCAGACGTAGATTTTGGTTAATGTTTTGCATACGCCTTGCGTGTTTGCGCTTAGCCACAGCAGATGGAGTAAGGAGTTCAATGACTAATCCAATCAGAAAACTCAAAAATATATGAAAGGCTTGGGCTACCCCCCGTGGGCAGGGCGTTACAGGGACATAATAGCCATTTCCAATAATGTCTTTTTTCCCCCCCAATGGGCTATGTTGGCATACCCTGATACACATTTTCGAACTTAATAAGGAACACATGAGCTAAGCTACACCGGAAGTGGTTTTGGGAACTGCACAGACACTGAAAAGGGTAAAAGTTAAGCCCCCCGCGCAAACACACACATTTGGCTGCCTGCACAGTTCCACAACACTACCATACTATTAAGTAACTCTGAAAGGACATTGCAGACAAGCAGTCACAACCCTCTGTCCGGGAAAGCAAAACTGCAACACATTTGAGATACATGTCAATCAGAAGTATATTAGTACTAAATAAATGTTAATACCTGAAATTAAACACTGACGCTTAATCCCATTAAGCACCAGTATATTAGGAAGAAATAATATCACCAAGGCATTAAGAATGGTGATGACTAATTTACGTTATCAGTCTTCCAAAACAACTAAGCAGGAGTCCTAAGCTTATAAGTGAACCAAGTATTATTTTGGCACTTGGTAAAATAAAGTTGAAGCCTGATCTTCAAAAATATAATTTGACTGTAAAATGCCTCATTAGACAACTCAGTGCCATCTGAAATATCAGTGCTATCCAAGACAGACTAATGATTCAACAGGTCAACTTTGAATCCCCTGAAGGTGTGGAGTCAATGCAGTTTTTTGGAGTAATTGTACCGTGGGCTTCAGTGTAAGCCTACGTCAGTGTTTGCCACTGCTGTAGCTTACTCCCAGAGAGGACGGAACAAGGACAAGTGACGCATTCCTTGGGCCACAAATCACTGACCAAAAGAATCATTTGGACCTATCCGAAGGTATAAAAAGTGTTTCCTTTGGCCGAGCTCTGAGCCTGCAGGCTGGCAGTACGGTCAAGAGGGACATGCCTCTTCTCGGATCGGTGCTGAACCTCTCGTGAGAGCTATGTGGCGCAGTGTGGAAAAGATGTCGGTGGCTCGAAGCCAAGAATAGAATAACTGTACTTCCTCAGCCTCCGCACGCGTTGTGGGTGGGAGTTGTGGCGTTGAGTTGAAATTCATTATCACTCCTGGTGATTCCAAATTGGGGGAAAATGTTGGCCTATTCCAATTTTTTTTAAAGCAGGCCTCTCATCAGACTTGACTTACATTAAAGGCAACCATGTAGGAGACTCCCTCAAGTTATGCTGGGCTTCTAATTTCTTGCAGGTCTTTGCTAGAGAATGTCCGCAGGCTGTTCATAGCATGAATCAAGTAAACAGAAATACAGCGAACACAGAGACATCGCAGACAAAGGAAAGTCAATTAGCTGACACCAGAGGCTGGATAAACACAGCGGGCAAATAAAGTTTTATGAATCTTAATATTGAATATTGATATTGCTTCAATCTTCCTCGTAAAAAAACCCCAAAATGTTTCGTATGTGGTTCAGTTCTAATTTTCTAAAAACTTGTAAAAGAACAGACAGTTTTCATGTTAAATGTTACAGTTAAACATTAATGAATAACAAGCATGTAAAAAAAAAATAATTTACGTCTCAAAACCGTCAATCATGCCGATTATTCCATAGACATGCCATAGATATATGTAGCTGTGACTACTCAAAGTTTTCAAATTACCTGATCATCCTGCTTCTATAGGTAACCATTAACAATGCGCTATCTCTCCCTTTCGAGCAATCACGTGAGGCATCCTGCAGGACTGCATCACTTCCACCACAGCAACCAGAGGACCATTAGACTGGACTCCAAACATCTGGGCCCCCAACGCTCTCCTCCGGACATTACAATATCTTAGAACTCCTCGACTGGAGAGCATCAAACAATATGGACATTAGATTGTTTAATTCAGCTCCTAGT
>JAOVYW010003300.1:0-14184 GCA_025775045.1 Hiodon tergisus | reverse complement strand
TCCCGGGCAAAGCTAGACATCGGCCTCAACACTAAGACAGAAGTTCGTAAATATATAAAACACGTGCACAAATTAAATACTTAATTATTGTGCATGAAATGTGAATTATAGGCATACAATATTGACATCTGTAACGCGATTGAAAAATCGTGTGAGTGGGGGAGGGGATGCTTACTTGTCTGGAGTGTGACTTTGGTTCAGGCGGTTTAAAAAAGGAATCGGGAAGTTTTCTCATCCTCATGGGTACCGTAGGAGGTACATTGGCATTTTTCGGGTTCATCACAGCATTAAAAAGAGCTTCTAAATCAGTCTCGGAGTCTCCTCGGACGTGGACGATTTGGTGGCCGGCAGGGGGGTTATGCTGGCTCGGATCCATAATTCCCAAAAGAACAAAATTTCTAACTCGGTGTCCGAGAAAATTAAATGAAAAATAATCCAAATACTTGGGTAGTCCAAATGTCGAACCGCAATCATATATACATTGGAGGGTTTCTCAAAATATCAGAGAAAATACGCCGATTTACGTTAATTGGTTGTTACTGTACGTACTAAATATATAAGAAAGCCAAGTTATTTACACCGAGTAACGTCGTCCAAACGACCAAACAGTCGCGTGCAAGGCACGGTTCATGTAAAAAAAAAAAACAAGTAGCCTATAGTTTTTCTTTCAGGTAGATTAAAATAACATCCGTCAACTGCATCCACAAACGAATAAAAAATCTCTAAATAATGTTTATAAACCGTAAACAAACTTACAAATTGCTTACTTTTCTGTCTTGGCTACTTTTACATTAGCTTCGATTAAAAAAAACAACCACTTAGGCAACACAAATCACTGCCTTTTCAAAGTCCTAAGTTTCGCTAAACTTCGCTCTAAACTTTGACTGGGACATCAAACTTTTATGACTCATGTGATCCATGACTCAAGCAGGCGGAGCTTTGTGTCAATCAGGAACGGCACGGGAGTTTAAAGCCCCAACATCCCTTTTTGTGTGGGAAACTAACTTTCTCAAGAGGAGAAAAACTAAAAACCCACCATGTGCTTGAATCGATTACTACAAAGCATTACTGCTGATTTTGTGTAGATCGCAGTCATGCGAGTTTTAAAAATAGCTTAATTAATGCTACAACTAGTGTTGTCACTACTTATCGACGATTCTACTAAATATATCGATATTTCATTTACCATAGTTCTTCCAACATTTTTGCAATTTAATTTTGGCAATAAAAACTGAATTTTTGCGTACTATTCTTCTTCTCGTGCAGTATAAAATATACTGGTTATTAGCTTATTATGCGGTCACAATAAATTTCAAGTGATTCAAAGGTGCATTATTTTGTATTAACATTATTTCAACCTTAGACACATTTGGGTTTGATAGTCCCACACCTCTTGTTTAGCTTTTTTTCAGAGTAATTTTTTATCTACATTAAAAAAAACCATATAAATTAATGTATTCACGGAATATATTTTTGCTGTTTTATAAAGAAAGCGTCTTTGGACAAAAACTGATTAAAGAATATGTACTTATCTCCAAACTTAAGGATCGTCTGATCAAGGAAAAAATATTTATTGTTAGGTAATTATTGTACAATAAAAACTCTGTGTGCAAAAGACAGTGAAGCAGCTTTCAAGAAGAAGCCTACACTCCCTGCATTTTCTATCCAGCTACAGAGGGACCACCCACTTAGGAGACCTTTGGGAAATTTGTTAACAAGCCTTTACCTTCTGGTCTCAAGCGTGCAAACAATCATATACATTTGTGTTACATCCATATTATTAATGTTATGTAGAATATGAAAGTTTGACATTTTTAAAACAGTGCTCAGAGTGATATGAAGGACAGATTGGTTTAAATGTTTTATTGGGTTATGATAGTTTTGTAAACAAATAAAACATAAGATTTGATTCCACTAATTCCAAAGCCAGAGAAAAAGTAATGATAAGTATATTACAAACTCATAAGTATGCCTTTCTTATTTTCTCCAATAATGCTTAAATAATATTTAAACGGGGAGAGCATAGAACACTTTCAAGACTATTATAGCAAACTGTCCTTTTGTGCCCTCTACAGTACTGAAGTATAGTCAATTCAAATTAAAATTTCAAGCAGAAACTAGTTCTTTTTTGTTTAGTTTTCAGGTTTTGAAAATGATCCAACTCCAAAGGAGTGATACAGAACATATACATGCCTTTTCAAAGGGTCGATAATTAAGTAGGCAAATGTCTGCTCCTCCTCTCGTGTTGAAGGGTAACATATGCCAGAATGGTCCTAGGAAGAAAGGAAAAGCTTGGTTATTCTTGTCTCAAAAACTGTGTATATATTCACCAATCCACACACATGCGTGCACACACAAACATATTTTTTAAAGTATCATGGTAAATAAATGCATTATTGTAATTTTTACAAGTAATCAATTTAAAAATCATATGTAAATTAACAGACTTGGTAAATGAAAGAGCTAAAGTTGATTAATATCTGCTTTATCATAATTAATAAAAAAAATGTAATTAAGTTACACATTTAAACAAGGTAAATGTGCAATATTATGACTTTCTTTAACTAAATGTGACCGAGGAGAGGCAAACTGAATAGAAGAGTCGACAAAGTACATCACTTACAAAGGCAGCTACTTTCAAAACGGTTGAAATGACACTAATCTCCTTAGTTTCTGGATCTTTCTGAACACTGTAAAAAATAAAATAATGTTATCAATTTTATGTAATTGTCACTTATTACACTACTTATACACGAAAATATATGTCATACAGAACCTGCCATGTTCTCGTTAACAACTATGTTTTATGTTTCACACTACTGTTTTTTTCTATACTCCTGTATAAAGGTTTCTCAAGTTTAAAAAAATTAAATAATGGACCTAATAATAACAATAATAATAACAGTATTCAATCAAATTGCCAATTAACTTGAATAGAACCAGTATTAAACTTCATCTTTCTACCAACTACAATACTTTTTACAAACGGATATTAAGTATAAAGTTGGTCGTAGAATGTATTTACCCGTATTAGCACCACACCTACATAATTCAAGTACAGACCTCAACCTAGTGTTTGTAGTATCATGCAAAACACAGCCATGATTCATGATCTGTGAATGTTCTCGCAATTAAAGTTGCACGATTAAAGTGAACATGAATTATGTGGAATGAAGGCATATAATTAACTTTGAAGGTCCACTTCCTGCTGAATTTTCAAGCCAGCTATGTATTAAATTGTACATAAACAGGTTTTCATGTGATATACTGTAAATATTCTTATTATCTTATCTTTTCTTCATTATTCTGTGTTAAAAATTATTTTGCTTTTCTAAAAATAAAAGAAATACTCTCTTTTATAAATAATGTTTAGGCTAATTCAAATTGTTTACTAGTTTGTTTTGTTATTCAAATGTACTTACCTAACAATATCTTTGTAAATTGACTTTGTGGTCTCAATATAAGGACCGATAACATCCTCATATTGGCAAAGTTCACCACCTAGGCAGATATGCTTAAACAGTCTGAACAGGAACTCCTGACGATCTTTCAGGCTGATTAATGTAAAATTATCTGAGTCCTCGATAAGCAGCATCTTCCAGCAGAGAAAAAGACCAGTTGTTAAAAAATTTAAAAAATGGAGAACAATACTTTTTAATCTTAATCTTAATTATTATAATAATGTAGCTATACCTTTCTCAGTTCATCAAAGTCTGCATAAAATTCATGGAAACATTTGGCAATCTGGCCAGATGGATGTAAGATTCCATGGGAATACAATCCGTCAAACAGATCCATAGAAACCTTTGTGCATGGGATGATTTCCACTTTTACATTAGTTACATTTCTGTCTGTGAGGATGAGAAGAATTTAGAAAAGTTTTACAAAGTAGGCCTTTATATTAACATTCTACATGTAATTAATTAGTAATTAACCACTACATGTAGACATCAAAGAGAGACAGTATAAGTAAGGTTGTGATGGGGCAGACCAGAGTTATAATTTTCCACTAAAACGCCTGCAAAGTTTTGGCTGTTATTAGATTATTATAAAGTTATTTCTTAATGTTTTATTAATTTATATTTATTAACTTGATCCTGGGAGACCACTGTCCAGGTGGATTAAAAACTCTTTCTGAAATTGTTATCGTCTTCATTTTTGGACAGAAAAACTACAATTTTTTCAATTAATTATTAAATTGTTAAAGTGCTTACTTTGCAGAGATTAAAACCTACATAAAGACCAGGGTTGAGGACCACTGTTTTAAGAAATAAATAAATTTTCAAAAACAAACAAACCAAAAGTTTTCCATAATCCAGAAGATTCTACCACTTTCAAATTAGACAGGACATGGGGATCTTCGAAGAAATCCTAAAAAAAAAAAAAAAGATAAATAAACAACTACATTGTTGTGCTACAAATGGGTACAGTTAAAGTAGCTAGGCCTAATTGACATTATACTGTAACGGAGATGGAAAGCAGCGTTTCCCCCGCCAATGGCGCTTAGCCATCCCCGAGGGGGCTGCTGGGAACCCTGGCCCCCGAACTGTAAATAATGTAAATAGTGTGTTCGAAGTTCCGTGTTTTAATAATGTTGATGTGTGGTAGTTTAGTTTAGTTAGCTGTATCGTTAGGTGTTTTTGTAGTTAAGATTTAGTTCCCTCACCGTAAACTGATTTGCTTGTTGCTTTCTGTGTTTTCCCCTGTATTGTCAGTTCTATCCACTGCCAGTTCTGCCTTTGTTAAGGCAGTCGTAAGCGCACGTGTGAATAAAAAGGGCATTACTTTCTGTAAATCAGTGTCAGATCCTCTGTCCGAACCCCGAAGAAGTAGTAGCATTCTGAAAACGCTACATTGGTGTCAGAACTGGGAACATGGAGCTGTCACTGAAGCAGGAAGACTCCGCCAAGAGGGAAAAGATGGCGATGCAGAGCGAGCTGCAAGCGAGGCTGGAAGATCTGGAAAGGGAAACCGCCTCGCTCAGCCTGCAACTCCAGCAGGAGGAGCGCCACTCCCTCACCAGGTGGACGACGGAGGCCCTGGACGGCCGATGACGGGGCCTGCCTGGACGTCTCCGGCAGGGGGCAGCACCAGACCGCAGGACCCCAGCGCCGGGACCTGCTCAGGGAGATGGCGGCAGCAGGGGTGATCGAGCCTTCTGACAGCCCATGGTCGGCCCCAGCAGTGCTCGTCAGGAAGAAGGACGGCTCCTGGCGGTTCTGTGTGGACTACAAGAAGCTGAACCAGGTCACCAGGAAAGATTCATACCCGCTTCAGTGGATTGACGACGCCCTTGATTACATCGCGGGCTCGACCTGGTTCAGCTCTCTTGATCTCCGCAGCGGCTACTGGGAAGTGGAGGTGGCACCGGAGTCACGCCCCAAGACAGCCTTCTCCATAGGCCAGGGCCTGTGGCAATTTACCGTTATGGCTTTCGGGCTGTGCAACCCACCCGCCAACTTTGAACGGCTCATGGAGCGAGTGCTGTCCACAATCCCCCGGTCACAGTGCGTCCTGTACCTGGACAACCCCCTGGTGCACGGCCCTGACTGTGCCGGAGCCCTGGCCAACCTCCGCAGGGTCCTTGTGAACATCCGCCGGGCTGGTCTCCGACTCAACCCCCGGAGTGTGGGTGGTCTTGTCCCAGGTCAGGCCAGTCGGGGAGCGGGTGGTAGCGTATTACAGCTGGACCCTCAGCCGCGCCGAGAGGAACTACTGTGTCACTCGCCGAGAGCTCCTGGCCATTGTTCAGGAGGTCCGCTACTTTCGGCCTTACCTCTATGGACCGACCATGCCTCCCTCACCTGGCTCATCAACTTCCGGGAGCCAGAGGGCCAGCTGGCTCGCTGGTTGGAGACCCTCCAGGGCTACGACTTTACCATCGAGCACCAGGCGGGCACACGATACGTTAATGCGGACTCCCTGTCCCGCCGCCCGTGCACCGACGATCGGTGCCGCCACTTAGCCAGGGCCGAAGAGAAGACGGAGATGCAGGAGGTGGCAACCGCCGAGGTCGTGGCCACATGGCACCCCAGTGGACTTGCCCTTCGGTGCGCCCCCGGGGGCCAGCAGTTGCCCGATTATGCATGGGAGCTCCAACAGCAGCTACAGCGGACACACTCCTTCGCCCGCACCCACCTCACCAACGCGGGGGTCCAGCAAAAGCGGCAGTATGATCAGCACCGCTGGGGACCTGGATTCGCCGCTGGGGATCAGGTATGGGTCTACAATCCCCGCCGCAAGAAGGGCCTGTCCCCAAAGCTGGCCCCCGCTTGGGAAGGCCCCTGCAAGGTGCTGCATGGAGTGGGAGCTGTATGCTACCGGGTGTGTTTGCGGCAGCGCCGCCGAGTGGTGGTGCTGCACCAGGACCGCCTGGCCCCCTACCAAGCTCGCCAGCCCCTTCTTCCGCCGGAGGAGAGTGAGTTCAGGGAATCGAGGGCACCGGACGTCGCGTCCCCCACCGAGGTAGGAAATGGGCTACGGGGGGCACGTTGCCCTGGCCCCGGCGACAGCCCCCGCCTCGGCTGCCGGACTATGTGTGCAGTCTGGCGGAACTGTTCAAGGCCGCAGGGACGGTCGGCCCTGAGAGGGGGGCTATGTAACGGGGATGGGAAGCAGCGTTTCCCCCGCCAATGGCGCTAAGCCATCCCCGAGGGGGCTGCTGGGAAGCCTGGCCCCCGAACTGTAAATAATGTAAATAGTGTGTTCGAAGTTCCGTGTTTTAATAATGTTGATGTGTGGTAGTTTAGTTTAGTTAGCTGTATCGTTAGGTGTTTTTGTAGTTAAGATTTAGTTCCCTCAACGTAAACTGATTTGCTTGTTTGTGTGACGGCTTTCTGTGTTTTCCCCTGTATTGTCAGTTCTATCCACTGCCAGTTCTTTGTTAAGGCGTATGTGCGAATAAAAAGAGCATTACTTCCTGTAAATCGGTGTCAGATCCTCTGTCCGAACCCCGAAGAAGTAGTAGAATTCTGAAAACGCTACAATACTTACTGATGCGAAGTCATTTTTCCTGTAAGGGTGGAATGGCTGATCGAAATTAAAGGCTTGCGCTGAGATCCTCCCCAACATGGACCTGGAAATAAATCACAGTATCAAATGTAAAACGAACCTTTATTAATCGTATCACGATTAATGAACTGTTAACATTCTTTCGTAGCGATTACGTACGAATGCTAAATAGCCTACAACCTCTATTACGTACTAGCTAGATACAAAGTTGTATTGAATAAAAAGGAAAAATAATAACCATTTCATCAAGAGTTCTAAAACATTTCCGTCCTTGAGAAAGGCAAATTTTCTGCCAGGGAGGTAATTAAAAGAGAATTTCTGTTTCTGCTGGTTTTCTTCTGCAGTCATTTTTAAAAGAAAACCGTTTGGTAACTATGGTAACGAAAGCAAACAATGTAGAGACCTACAAAACAGGCACACAGAGATAACTCTCTGTTAGTTGTTCGACGAGTTTAGGAAAAAATAAAAAAAAACAATGATCTGTCAACGTTATAATGAGTGAACATTATAATGTAGGCTATGTAAACGTATACGTTCTTTGGGAAATGCATTTTA
Source organism: Hiodon tergisus (assembly GCA_025775045.1). NCBI lineage: Eukaryota > Metazoa > Chordata > Actinopteri > Hiodontiformes > Hiodontidae > Hiodon > Hiodon tergisus. Next base: position 6,618 of record JAOVYW010003300.1, on the reverse strand, counting down.
CCAAGTATACTTACAAATACAATACGCAAATTGGCTAATAAATTGTATAATAGTAATAATATTATTATTATATTTTTTCCACATAAATAACTTGGAGAGTTAGATATGGGCATGTGGAAGGCAATAAAATATAATTATTTACTTTTATTTTATTTGCTGATTTCCCCCCCCCAAAAAAAAACCAACAGGTGTCAACAGTGCGTATAGCAATAGTATGGCGATAAATTGCATAAAATTTTGAGAAAAAATAAATGAATAAAAATAAATGTCAAGATTTAAAATTCCAAACTGAGGACCAGTGAGTACCAAAAATTTAATAATTATAATTACACGTGATATGGCAGAATTTTCAGAAGTAAAGCTGACATGGTTCAGATTAAATATGTCTAGGAACAAATCCAAACTTTGGTAACCCTTTAATCTAATTTGAGATAACTGAATTTAATAGCTTTTTCTTTTTATGAGTAGAAGAAATGTAATGTACAAAAACAAACAAAAAGCTATTATTTTTTATTATTTAAATTAGAAGGTTGTCAAAGTTTAAATTTGGTGAATTTTAGAGGAAAAAAAGTTACTGTATATTTACATTAATTTAACTAATTCCAAACCAAGAAAGTAATACGTACATCACAAAATTGAAACCACTGCTTGCGGAAACCAGCACTTTATTCTATAAGAAAAGCTATTTAAATTTTAACTAAGACCAGAGACACCAAAGATTATGAATGTAATCAACTTTATTCAAGTCTTTTAGAAAAAAGAAAACAAACCTGTACAAATAACCTATAAAAACACACACCAATAACACACGTATAATAACCATCATTATACCCATCGTTTCTTTGATGCTTGGGTATGAACAGAACAAAGCAGCAATGAGCATGTCTTTCAAGAAATTCACTAATAAAAAAATTCAGTGTGTTTGCAATAGATGCTACGTATTTACAATTTTTAAAGATTCTTAAGTAAAGCAATAGTAAGGTGATTAAATACATAAAATACAATATAAACATACATTTTACATTTTTTTTTACAATATTTAAAGTCTTCTCTGAATTGGCTATATAGGGCAAACATAAAGGGAAGTCCACCTCAGAGATGTAACGTCTCAGCAGGTAATAGTGTGGTATCAAGGGGCCATCAGTCAGTACCGTCTCTGCAAGCCCGAGTGGCTGTCTGAAGAAAATGTACCATACCGTTGCTTGGACACTCCCATCTGGGACAAAAGGTTCTGTAATGGTACATGATGGAAGAGGTAGGTAAGGGGTCAGCTAAGATGTAGATCAATGTTGAAGAGCTTCCTGTAGACCTTAAAGTTAGTAACTCACACTGGAAGTAGCAATCTTCATGAGTCCTGGAACAGATGAATGGCTTCCAACAGCCTCTTGAACATCTACAGACATCAGAAAACAACAAAATATTTTACTTTAGTTAACATTTCCATATATAAAAGACACATTCTAGGTTAAAAAAAAACTGGTGACCACACCCATGATATATGAGGGGACACTAATATATCAATATGGTTTTACTCCTGGGGACAGTGAGAAAAATATCCAGCAGTGAACTTAATGGCAACCTTGGGAGGCTCTGCATGTCTAGGCATGGGGCACTCACACTGTAGCCGGTGGTTAAGGTGGTCCAATGACTGCATTAGTTTCTGCTCCTCCAGGGAGAGGGCACTGAGAATGTGCACCCGCTGTTGAAGGAAGGCCTGCTTCTGTGTTTGCACCATCTCCATGGCAGCCATGATGTCAGTGTCTGCCAACGAGCTTTTAGCCAAGTACTCCGCCACTAGAAACTGGGCTGTGCTTTCAGAAACTGTCAACACAGAGAGCACTGCAGTCAAAAGGTAGCCTTTTCAGCTCACTATAGCTGAAATAAAAATGAAAGTATAGTGAAAGCATTATTCATACAAATGGAATAAATGAAAAAAGAAAATAAAGAAAGAATAAAGTGCAAGACAATGTCATCAGTAAACAATCTTATTGGAAAAATGTTGGCAAAAAGACCATTTACAATATTTGCCTTTCCTGGCCTGGGGTTGGCTGTACCCATTAAATAATAATAATGTAATGTTGTTTATTGTGTAACCATTAAAAAAATAAACACTTTTAATAGTCTGTCAATCATTTTTTTCCATCCTAATTTAGAAATTTTGAATAATTCGTAATGAACCCAAGCAACCAACACTAATAAAATAACTCCACTTATACACTAATAAAAGACTGCCACGTCTGCTTTGCATAAGTATTCAGACATGGTGGTGGTTGGATTCTGTGATGGAGATGGACCTTACCAGCCGGGACTGGGAAGCTTTTCAGATTTGAGAGGATAACAGACTGAGCATTTTTGGTTTTTAAAGATGGGGCATTGCTGAAAGTCGGTAAATACTTTTGCAAGGCACTGTGAATACTAGTGTACCTTCATCTGGAAGTGAGACACCCGTTGTCTGGTCCATTTTATTGATCAATGAACGTTTTTGCACAGATGCCTGGATAACATAATAAACACATATTTATGAAGATAAAGTATGCAGTCAAGTCAAGATTTTCTTATTTACTGCACTGTATGCGTGTTCACCTGATAGTGTTTAATTTGATGGAGTTTAATGAAGACAATGACTAAAGCCCAATTAGTCCAATTAGTCTGGGCACATGCATCAATTTTGGTCCTACTTGTGTACAACATGTAGAAGCATGGAGTGGAGGGCTATTAAATAACCAATTTAGAACTTCCGAATGTAGATTGTAGCATGTAGAGTTAGTTGATCAACATTAGCTAAGTAAAGCATATTCATTAGATTAGAAATCTCATCCAAGAATCTCTGATGCCAAGCTGATTTTCTCATCCTTTTTCTCTGTTCAAATATCATTTGTTTGCACAGCCTATACAAAAGGGGACTACAAAGATATGTCATACACAAGCAGTTTGGTCTGCATTTATGAACATATTTTTAGATGGGGATGCTGGAGAGAACCTGCTCCTTATATTAGACAGAAAATATTAAACACATTAATCAAAGAACCTTGTGTACATCAAATTTTTCAATTTTTACATCAAACTGCTAATGATTTTTCAATCATACTTTATTTGTTATTGTTCATTTTTACAAATAGAATTGCAGGATGTAGGGAGAATAAAGATCCAGAATAACTAAATGGCAAATAAAGAGGATTCTGAGCATAGATCTCCCATCATTTGCTCTATAGCAAGTGTGCAGGCATATGTACCTGAGGGATAGGGGGCTTACTGGGTCCTGATCCAGGCGCTTGTCTTCTCGACTGCTGCTCTGCCTTCTCATAGTATTCTGCCCTGTTTCTCTCTGGTGTCAGTTTTCTCCTTGAAAGACACTTTGCTGCTTCAAAAACAATAAAATAAAGGGGAAACAGAGAGATACCATAGGTTATCTGCAGGTGCATTGGCATGAACATGTTCCATGTGTAAGTAGCTTAACAAGTTTAAACATTCAAAAAAATTATGATGCTCATTTATTTGATTTTTAAAAAAATGTATTCATTGGAACTTACTACCTTAACTATGATATAAACGCCAAAATTCCTGGAGAATTAAAGGGAATCGAAGAGAATTAAATGATCAAAAAAATATTAAGAGCTGCTACACTTTTTTTTCTCTCCCTAATTTGGAATTGGCCATTGTACCAAACTCTTCTAATCAAATCACCTTTGAGTTAACCACCTCTTTTACACACTGCAGGGTACCTCGCCAACATGGCTCAGCACTGATTGGAGAGGCATGTCCCTCTCGACTGTACTGTCAGCCAATAGGAGGCTCTTATTAGCAGCGAGCCTAGAAAAACCCTGTTGATTTAACCCACCCCAGCCTGGGCAGCGCTGTGCCAATTGTGCACCACTGCTGTGCTCTCCCAGTCACAATTGGCTAAAGACAAATGTCCAAATGTCCACTTTTATATATTATTACGATTAACCAAAAACTCTTATCTTTTTTGTTATATACAATAAAACTATCAAATTTATTTAAACAGTGCAGTAACAAACTGTGACCTTACAATTGGCGGTGGAAACAAAAAATGCCCCCATTCTCGTCATTCCTTTAACACCACCGATTAGACTACCACCATCAATCATAATCTGGGACAGACTGGCACGACCTTGAGGCAATGCTGAAAAGAGGACATTCTGAGTTGGGAAGTTTTGAGGATCACCTAAGAAGACAAAAAAGGAAGTAAACCACCATCAATGTGGACCGATTCTTGTTTAATGTAAATTTGTTATGCCCCCCCACCCCCCAACCCCATATAATGGGAACAGAAATCCCTATATAACACCATAGGTTTGACTGTAAATGGTTCCTTCAAATCAGATATCACCTATGAAAGTAGAACCTAATGATACAATTTTAAATGTATCAGAAATATTCCAAGTACTATACAAATAACTAGGGAAAAGCATTCATTTTTTAAGTGGTAATAGCAAAAACCTTCGTTGCCATCCTTGGATGCCAAGGCACTGCGAACACCGTGCCACAGCTGGGAGATCTCCTCATCTGTAGGAGTCCGGCCTAGGCAAAGGCCGTTTTCAGGGTAGACTGGCTCTAGCCTGCTGCTGACACCCAGGGGTTGCTGCTTGGAATTTGGCAGGCCACTGCTAACAGAGTAGTTTGGCTTGAAGTCTGTATCATATAAGGAAACTGTGCCAGAGGGCAGAAATGGTGTGAAGGGATCATTATCAGCTGTGTGGACAGAATGGTTCGGAGTCATGGAGTAGCCAACGTCTTTCAAAAAAGTAGTGGAATAAGATTCATTTTCTGGGGTCTTGTTGAGATTTAACGGTGCTTCATCTGTTGTGAATCTCTGGAGCTGCTTACCCTCAGGTGAACCGGGCCTGGGTGGAGGGCGGGGAACCATGATCTTCCCCTGAGACTTCAGAACCTGGGTGGCCTCAGCAGCTGACAGTGGCCTAATCAACACGCCCTTCCTCATATTTGATGTGGCAGGGCTCAGTCGGGCTCGGGCAGAACGCACTCTCCTCGGGACCCTTGGTCTGCCGCTGCGTGGGCCAGCCTTCTCTACCCTGCCTTCCTCTCCTTGTTCTTGGACCTTCTTGTCATGAACTCTATTGGGCCCCCAAGCATGTTTTGCGAGGACGAGACCATCAGAGACCGCAGGGGCAGTGACCTGCGCAACCTGCATTGCCTTAGAGGGTCCTAGGCCCGTAGTCAAGTGGCCAGCTTGTAGGTGAACCTCCTGATGTTCCACTGAAACACTTCTAACCTGAGAAGGATATACTACTTTGTTGTTTGTGCTTGGGTCTCTAAATGCTTTTATTTCCTCTACATGCTCATTGAACGGCACTTGATCGAACCACCGGAGTTTCTTTTTCATGGTCTTGCTGCTCTCTGATTCTTGGTATTTCTGTTTTACTAATTCTAAACTGTCTTTGATTGACACGGCACCTTTTTTTGGAATATTGCACCTAGCAGTTGAGAAAGCAGACTTTGAATTATATATAGAATATTTTGATTCTTTTTTAAGTATTCCTTTAACACAAGTGGCATCATTTGTTATGGACACAGAACTGGAGTCTGACATTTCTAGTGTGCCATTAACTTTTACGTGGTTAGATTTAGATGCTATATTTAAGGGCTCTGAAGTCCTAGACCTCAATTTTTTTGTTTCACTGTTTGCCTCTTTATTACAGCCGTTCTTGGCTGGATAGTTAGACGGGTTTTTATAGAGTTTACAATTTTCTGGGGTTTTTACAGAAGCTCCCCCAGGTTCTGTAGAGCTATGACTGGGCGCAGTGTAAGTATTACTCGAATGATCTTTGTAGTTGAACTGGTTGGTTGACTGCAAAATATAAGCAGCAGATGGTTGACTGGAATATTTGTCTGTTTGATTTATGTTCTGTGGTCTGGTGTTTTCCTGTTTAAGACATGAAAAATCTATTGGCATGGTATTTTGGAAAGACCATGCCATGGAAGGTGTAGCAATAGGGACTTTGCAACTGTTTTTCTGGTGGCTTTCACTTTGATAACCCAAGGAGTCTACATTACCCGTAATTTCACCCTGCAGTAATATGGCCTGGTGACTTGGATTTTTGGCTACATTTTGGTCATCTCCCCTTGGCTCTGCTATGACTTGAATTGGTCTGCTGTTGTTTCCTGACACCGTTGTCTCCTCTACTGGGGACTGAGAACTGGCACTCAGCTTATCGTGGCAATTCTTCACATGAGTGATGCACTCTATTTGAGAGATGTATTTAGTATCAGATGCAGGAAATAGACAGCTGCAGTTAGTTTGCAACCGGGGTCCAGCACTGTTCAAATCAAAGCAATTCATAGAGGAACAGGAAGCACTTCTGTTATAAGCATGGTGGAAGTCTTGATTTTCCAAACTATCCAGGCTGGACAAGCTTTCGGAATGATCAAGTCGCCCGACCTCCTGAAAATCCTGAAATTGCTGGAAATAAACACAGAATTTATATTTTTTTATCAAATTTAATGTATATAAATAAATACATTTCTGAAAAAGTAAAAGAATTAGCTTTATGAAGAAAGTTTAAAGAAAGCAAAAAAAGAAGCATAATAATGGCAGGACATATACACAGATTAACATATTACCCAACTATACATATA
>JAOVYW010003299.1:0-14185 GCA_025775045.1 Hiodon tergisus | reverse complement strand
TAACCCCCCCCCCCCCCCCCACTCTGGCTGTGCGTGAGAGAGTGCAAGAGAGAGAGTCTGTCTGCTTGGGGATTTGACACTGCTATTCAAGCCCTCTGGTTGCCATGGCACTCCTTGCCTTATATGGTCATTGGAGTCAAAGAGCAGAGAGTGGGCTGCTAGGCTGCACCAGAGGGCTGCACATATCCGAAAAGAATGTGGTTCTGGTCTTCCCCTTTAATCCCTGACCCCCGCACATTGCAGGGGAGTCAATTTCATTTTGTTAAAAAATAATCAAATGAATCCATTTCCAAAATACATATTAAAAACGGTTACTCAAACCAGATTGTGTTTTTATTTTGTATTTTGTTCACCTTTGTTACACTAGTCTTACTTCTCAAAAATTTTACAGGAATATTTAATCAATACGTAAAATAGTCACAAAATAAATTATTGGTGAGTTTTAGTCTTCATTTATCTATTTTTGAAGCCTCTTGTAGCAACACCAAAATCTAAGCTCTGCTTTTACAAAAACGGGGGGGAAAATATTATTTGATAAAAAATCTAATATTATTTAAAGAACCGCTTTACTTGGTGAATGAGGGGAAATAAATGTGGAATAAAACAGAAACGATGGGAAAGAAAACTGCAGCCCCGGAAGTAAAATAAACAAGCTTGCGGTATATTATCCTCCTGTTCGTGGAAAAGATTGTCACTGATCAGGGGTACTATTGCGTAACGATCGTGTTCAACCTATCCTGACGTTTTACGATATTTAGACGCGGCATCATCTTATCTTTGTTTAGTTTTTTTCCTCCCAGTAAACAATTCATGGACCTCAGTACCACAAAAAGAAATTCCTGGCCGTCTCCTTGCTGCGTTCTTGCCATGGCGGATTAGAGTCAACTGTCAGCGCAAAAGGTCAGGATAGCCTCACCGGCCCCGGCTTAACTTGGGGGAGCAAATAAACAAAGCAAGATCCGGAGCCAAAGGGTTGCGTAACCGTCATGTGGCATGTTACTACAGTAACAGAGAAAGCATTCACTTAGGCCCTGCTAAGTTAATGTTTTTGTTTAGTTTTTTACTAGTAAGAGTGAAAAGATTAGGGCAACCTTACTGGAATTCATTTTAGTTGTAAAATCAGTCATTGTATATATGTTTTATATATGTACTTGAAGACAGTTAGGTGTTGTGTCGTCCGCGGGCAAAATTACTTAATTTCATAGCACTCTGTGAGACAAAAGTGTCAAATTAAGCTGGTCTCTGTGAATCTTGGCCGTGCACATAAATCCAGTGGGTAGAGAAACACTGAACACAAGCAAGCGTTCACAGGCGTCGTGACTGAAATTGGATCCATTGTACATTGTCAGTTTAACTCACAACACATCTATGGGTGCACGTTTCTTGACCTGCAGCCACCTTTTAGGTCTGGCTGCCAGAAGAATGTGCATCTGTGGCGTTTTCCTGTTTGGGTTTCTTGCCCCTCTCACAGCTGCTGTGTTCATTGGTGTGCCTGGCTTATTGGAGGAGGCAGGCGGGCTTTTTTGATCTGGTGCTCAGGAATGCAGCCGCTTTCCATGTGAAGTCCATAATTACTCAGCCAAGCCTGTGGGTCATCACTGTCAGAGAGAAAGTGGAGTCCCAGAACCTCAGGCCTGCCAACCTCCGCTTACACTGAAGTCACAGTACCAAAATGTATGACGTTTAGAGCTACTGCTAGTAAAAATGCAAGTCATCTACTAGATTTTTTTCAGGCGTCTCCTCATTCTGCTGTACAATCGGAGTTATTTATTGCAGTTGTATTGATTGCAATTAAACACGATTTTACTTCCCTCCTTTGCTGTGAATTAATTTGATTGTTTAAAGTGTAAGCTTTACTGTGGTTTAATTCTGACTTCTAGTACTTCCTCTGACAGGAGAGGAAGCATTTCAGCATTTTCTCAAAGGTACATAGAAACCTTTACAGCTGTCTCCAGTGCGATTTCTTCTTATTAAATATTAATACTTAATTGTCCTTTTCATAAGCACACCATACAAACAATGCTGACAAACAGCTGGACCGTGTTTTCATGAGAACCTGGATCACCGCGGTTGATGCTGTCCTTCCTCTCACTATTATCCACTGGCATGCACGTTACATTTGTTCACGTAACAGACATCTTCACCCAAAGTGACTTATTCTGCCATTAAGATAAAACGGGCATGTGGTGTTTTCACGGGTAAAGTCCGTTCTGTAAAGTGGTTAACAGCGTTCGTGTTCTTTACTTATTCCACAACTGAGGTTGAAATCTGGGGAACTGTGCGCTGGAGAGGTGCTACCCTGTCGGAGGTGAAGCAGCAAGGTGGCAGTCAAACATAAAAAGAGGATTCGCACCCCCGATGCCCGCCCAGTGCTCGCGGTAAACGCTGCAGTTGTTGACGTGAGTGAGGATCCCACTACCGAGTACCTCCCTCACGTCGCCCGACACGACAGGGCTCATCAGGAGTCCACGGTCACGTGATCCAGAGGTCCTGCGCTTCAGTTCACTCTCTTTCTTTAGAGAAATATATCTGTGAAATTTCATGAATAAAACTTAGCATCTTCAATACAAAGGGACCAGTGCAGCCAAACATAAATCTCCTCTGCATCTCAAGATGGGTGAGTGGTATAATTGTTCTGCAAGTGCAATACCAGGTCAGAGTGCATGACCCTCACAGAGAGAGAGGTTGAACTGAACAGATTTATGCCTGAGAGAAAAAGAAGAGAGAACAGAGGCTGTGATCTCTTCGCGCAACTCACCGGGCAGCTCGTTTGAATGTGAAAGAAGTACTGGTAATAAACGAAATGACCTTAAACCTGTGGGTCACGGCCCTGTGTGCGTGCAATCAGCGCATCTTGATTAAAACCCCCACCAACAGCTGTGTAAATCTACAGATTGTCTGGGTTTAATAGCAGTCTGGACGTCAGCTCTTGTTTAAAATGCAGTCGGTTAATTGCTGGAAATGATTTCAGGAAATGTCGTTTTTCGTAAAGAAGTAGTCTACATTGTTATAAGGGAACCCTTTATGAAAGCAGAAAACAATATTCCTACATTTTTAATATTGTTCAAGATGTCAACATTTTAATGAAAACTCATTCTAAAAGAAGGTAATAAGATTAAAGCAGTTCTGCGTTTTCAAGCTTTCCAGAAAACAAGGCATTATGGGGCATTAGACGCCTTAGCGAGACAGAGGTGAGAACTGGCTTGTTGAGTTCAGTTGTTTATGCCTCTTTTCAGGTTCGAAACAGCTGCTAGGCTATCCTCTGACCTTCACGTATGCTCGACCCAATAGCCCAAATCACATCTGCAAATTGTCGAAAAAAAATGATGAGATAAATGGACTGACCAGGATTTCCATAATCCCAACAGGAAAAGCAACCTTTATCGGAGTTTCCCTTGTTCTGTACGAGTGCATTATGTGGTGTCTTTCACAATAATTTCTTTTCTCTGTCTGTCCACCAGAGTGAGAGTGCAGGGACATCCTTAGAGCACAGTCTCCTCCTTTCTCCCCTTCAAGGCCTCCAGCGTAGCCTTTAGGCCAGAGATCTGGGTCACGTGACGCTCAGACAATGCCATCACCTGACGCTCCAGCCGCCACAGCTGCTCGTGATACTTCCTGCGCGTGTTCCGGTACATTCCGGCGGCTTTACTGTGAAAAACACCATAAAAAGCCATCCAACTTACAGCCTGGAGTATTCAGTGTACTGCACAGCAGAATCTCTACTCGAATGGCGGTATTAGTAAAACCTTCCCTGTTAGAAAATGTATTAAGGTTAGGTAAATATCAGCCCTCGTTCCTGCTCTTGAATTCAAGACTGTACCTATGGGTGAGTGCAAGCTGTGCCATTTCATCTTCGCAGTATCTCCGCCGCGTAATACTGTCCGTAAGCACAGCGTCCAGTGAGTCTCGGAGAGTTGTAACTCGTCTCTTCAGGGTCTCCTCCCTGCGGAGTCACGAGAAGCATCACGCAGATCTCATCTCAACTTTTTAAAATCCCAATTTCCAAGCAACATAGCGGTAAAGGTCATGTTAATCAGTTAAATGTCTTTCCAAGTCTTTTTTCTCTCGACATTTTCATGGGGTAATCTGTTTATCGTGAAGTCATGAGGTACAACATTCAAACTTCCTTCCCATCATTTATGTTTGAAAGATGTCTTCTCTAGCTCTAGGTTGAGTTTGTTCACATTCTTACCGCTGACGGGCTGCTTGGATCTCTCGTAGGACAGTTCGATGTTGAGGGCCTGGGACATCACTGGTATCCATTGCAGCAGTTTTCTGAGCAGGTTTCTAAAATTGTAACACAAGCACTGGACTGCCAATGATTCACATAAATAAATACATTTAAAAATGTATTGATTAAGAAATGTAATGTCTAATGTGATTAGATTGGTAATCCACATAACTCACAAGTCTTTTGGACAGAGGGAGGAAACCCACATGGAAACAGGGAGAACTTCATACAAACAGTGACACAAAGCCAAATTTGATAAAAGTACCATAGATGCTTTGAAGCACCTAGCTGAGCCACTGTAATAACCCTATTAATACTATTATGAGTAGTTAATATTTGATTCTTTATCAATTTATGCGGCCAAAAAAAAACAGGTTAAGTAGCTTTCACCAAGGTTCAACATTGTTGCTAAACTCTTGATTTGAGTCTGATACTTGTTCCAGTATATCACCTCTTAACAGTGCAGCTTTCAGCCATTTGGGGCCTTTTAAAAATGATATTCTTCTTTGCTAGGGGACCCCCTAGTGGCTGTGGGCCCTAAGTAAATGGCTCATGCTTAGAAACGTCATGGCCGGTTTCTTTGAATCTCTCTCTCTGTACCATTTTTGAATACAAAGAGCAGTGAACCTACTGCCCGTCTGTTGTCCAACTCCTCCCGAAGGCAGTCGGCTACCAGTGCTGCAGCCATGTCCTGGGCCCTCTGGGCCGTCAGGGTCCACTCCAGACAGCGCCTCTCCTTCTCCGTCAGCCTGATTAACCCCCGCAGTTCCGACATCTCCTCCTGTCAGCACAGCAAAAAACTCCTCAGGAAACTCAGCTGCAACTTGCTCGTGCTGGCGATGATTAGCGGGGTGTTGGACCACATGAGGCTTGCGGTTACTGCAATAATAATTCACTGCCTATTCAACATTTTTAATCAATACCCCAAAAAATATGTTTGATCATTGAAGGTAATTTGTTTTAAAGGTTGATGCCACACTTGTAATGGTTGAATGATATAAAATGCTGGAAGGAAGGAAGATTGATCCGTCACCAACCCGGACAGAAATCAGCTCATACAGGAGAGCAGTCTTCTCTATCTGGTTATTGATGGGTCTTCCACTCCCCTGACCCCTGGGCCCAGCAAGAGTGCCTGTATCTGGGCTGAGTTTCCCCTCTCCGTCGGGCTTCTGCTCTGGAATACACAGTGCCGCTCTGTCTCTTTTCAGCCTCTGGATTTTCTCCCAAATGGCTGCCTCCTGCATCCCCAAGACTGATAGAATCTCCCTAAAGAAACACAGAGAGAGTCTGTACCTATTTTGTACTATAAAAACTTAATTGTGTATTTCTAATATGCCTACAGCTTTTTTATTATTATTTACTTAAAATACGCCCAACCTGTTTTGTTCAGCACACTGTTTGTCGCCCCCTGATGGACATCTAGAGAAATTCAATGACACCACTGTCGCTTGGCTCCTGGGATCTAGTGTCGGGTCAGTGAGCGCTTGTTTTTGCTTAGCTGACTCTGTGAAGCGGAATCAACTATGTGAGGAGGTCGGCAGGAAGCAACGAGCCAGCCCCGTGCAAACTATATGCAGCGCGGGGACAATTCCGACATTTTACGAACAAAATACAATACAAAAACAAAAACTACAAAAATAAATGCAATTACCAGTGCCTTCCTTAAACATGCCCTACAGCCTTTGAAAATAACTAGCTCTCACTCTACACTCATTTTTCTTCAACAGCACGCCCACAGGGGGTGCTCTACTCAATAGATCATATATTATAGTCATATATTCTCCATGTCATCACTGAATCCTGAAGGGCATGTCTTACTGATAATGGAGACTTCAGGAATAAAAAAATCTAGTTCATTACATTACCGTTGCAGAAATATTACGTTTTTTGTTTGAGATCCAATCCAAAATAAAAATAAAAATAATGATTCAGAAGAAATCCCGGTGCTGCCTATTAAATGAATTGAGGTTCTTTATTTGAAGCACCTGCTATCACCGTCACCTCTGCTACGTCCGGCTTTTTCCCAGCATCACGTAGAAACAGTAGCTGACTGTAGGCCTCCTCACACTCCTCACTGTCAATCACAAACACAAAAAAACATCAATTCACCACATAAAGACAGCAAATCCTTTAGTGTCGTGATGCGTCCATCCTAGCAGACAGCAACGGTGCGGGCCAATCAGGTCTTTCCCGGAGCTCAAACCACACAGCAACGGTGCGGGCGAATCAGGTCTTTCCCGGAGCTCAAACCACACACCTGAATCTCAGCGCCATTTGCAGGGCAGTGCTGTCAGCCTCGTGTCTGCTGAGAGTCATGCTCAGGTGCTCGGACTCCCCCTTCCTCTTTTCCAGGGCAGCGGAGAGGCGCTCATTTCGGGCTCTCAGCCTCTCTATGCACCTGCAGGTAGACAAGGGAAGTCACGGGGGGCTGTTGTCTACGCACGTAACAGGGCTCCGAGCCACAGCGCAGCACACTCACAGTCTCACCTCTGAAGACGATCAAGCTCTGTCTCCAGACTGCTCACCGTGCTCGGGGCACAAGTGGAATTAGGGGATCTCTTTGAGAGCAGCGGGGAGTAAGGAGGCGATGCGCAGCAGAGAGACGGAGTTCCACTGGACCAACTGGAAGGACTTGAAGGAGGAGAAATACTAGCCCCAATTGGCAAAGTCTTCTGGAGTTCCAACAGCTGCAGGAGGTGTAGTCAGAAACAGCATTCATGGGGTTAGTAGAAGAAATAATTCAAAGTTCTGATATTTTATGCAACATGGTCAGATAATCAGCTTTGATTGTTTCGAGACGATTGTCTCATCAAAAGCATATTTGCATACATTCTGAAGCAGTGTCCAGAGTAACACAAACCTTTACGTGGAATCGGTTCCTCTCTTTCTCCAGCCCAATAAGTGTGACCTTTGACCTGCCTAGCTCCTCCTCCCGGCACTGCAGAGTACTGCGCAGGCCACAATTAACCTTGTATACAGCAAGAACATCCTGCTGGTATTGCTGACGCTCCTCAGGGGGCAGTTCTGATGGGTATGAGATCCCATACTCCCTCTCCATCTCTTCCAGTATCTTAGCCAATTTAACAGGTAGAGAGAGTGGTTGAATGAATTGGCATAAAATAAATAGCATGATATTACATCACCTAGACAACTCCACATGACATACTTGCGTGAGCTGGACCCAACTCTCTCTAGCTGCAGTGAGATGCTGCGCTTCCTTCCCCTCGTCACAGGCAATGTATGGGATGATCCAAGTTTTCCTCATGACAATAGAAACCTCAAGGGCAGCCAAAGCCCCCTGCAGCTCTGCCCACAGCACAACCCCGTCCTCTGACAGAGAAAATTTATGGTGATATTTGTGAGAAAAACACGAAACAATCATCCTCAGTGTAAATAAAAATCATGTCAGCATATGCTTTAAAGTAGGGGCATGGCAAAAATAGTCCCTGAATCTTTCCAGAACAGCAAATAATTTACTGATGTTAATATTGCTCTGAAAGTTTAGAATCCAACCTGACAGTGACATATGTACAGTCTATAATAGTTGAGCTATTAATTTAAATGCATGCCAACCTTTTTTAGTTTCTGAAGTCTTAGACACACTGACTGCATGAAGCTCCGTCTGGCTTTGCTTTGATGATGGGCTGCATGGAGACTCTGTATTAGAAAAGTAGGCCATCCTCTGGGCAAGTGAGGTATTGCCATCCGTGTCCACACAGCAGATAACCACAGTACTACAGTGCCCCTCAATGTCTAATACTTTTAGGGGGTCTTGTCTATTAAGGGGCACGCATTAAATTCAACGCAGAGTGACCATGAAGGCCTTGTGAAAGCCCCGCTGTCGTTTTGAGAAGGATTATACCTGGGTTTCTGCAATGCATTCATCTTTCCGTTTAGTTCAGAAATGATTTTCAGGGAAGGGCCCACTTGTGCTTCACACTGAGCATACTCAAGCTCTGAGGGATTTGATTGGTCCAGGGATTCAACCTCGTAATTTAGGGGCACCTTGGGGCTGACAACGTTTTGTGTATCAAAACCCTGTGGGGAAAAACAACATTTCAGAATTTTTTCAACCCTCTGAGACCTGTTTAAAAGGTTTTCATTTGGACTTTCCGCTCCATGTCATCCATGATTACACTGTTTTTATCTATGTAATTCTCCATTGATATTTTATTTCTCTCCAGTTCTATTATCTATAATGTCAAATAATGTCTGATGTTTACCACCGAGTTTGTATCATCCTTCTGTATTATATAAATGTAAACAGCCAACATGATTTAATGTAATTTCTAAGCTGTCCTTTGTTTTCAGAGAAGGAAAAGGAGGAAACAGAGACATCCTGAAACTCCGCTTCCTGTGAAAATAACAATGTACCGATGGCAGTGTGAAAAGGGACTAAAGAGGGGTTACTAAGGGTCAGTGGGTAAGGCAGTAGATAATATCAGGTTCGCGATCACACAAGAAGTTATTGAAAACACGGGGTACGCACACCTGAAAGATTTAACACGTCGTGAATAATCAGCAGTGCCAAGAAGCAGCAACGCAGTGAATCTACCCTAAATGTTTGAAGCTGCGTCGCATTAAATACTGACAGCCATATGATGTTTGATCATTTAAAGCAAAAAAATCCTCAAGATTTAAACTGTACTCGGCACACAACTTTTAATCACATTTTGGAATATAAAGAGCAGTTTGCAGTCTATCTGCCCGGGGAACTATATGCTGTCAGGGGTGCTAAATGTTAAAGATTTAAATTTTATATACGTATTTAGACAATATAAATATGACATCTTAATTCTGAGACTAGAAAGACAAACGGGTCCTACCTCCAATGCCTCGGCTCCCGCAGTCATGATTTTGCTGTGATCTCGTCTCTCGGTCTTGTCCATACTTTGACCTTCTACTGCTGGACTTTTGATCTGGTAAAGAGACCGTTGTTCTCTTGTGTTTTGTGTAATTATGCCTTCCAGTGGAACACACAGTCTTGGTAACCTCCTGTTCTCTGGCTGGTCGGGAGTCTTTTCCGTTCCCACCTCTCCCTGCCCAGAGCCTCTCTGTCTGCATTGAATAGTAAAAATTACTTTTACATTTGCTCAGTTTCAGTCATTACAAAGTAAAATTTACTTCTTGCAACTTTTTTTTTTTTACAATTGTATATACCGTCATTTGAAATGTATGCATTCAAAATGTTTATAAGCAAAAATCTATTCAACTTAAATACATATCATGGCGTATAATTCTTTTATAGGATAACACGGACAACATAAAATGCTCCTAATTCTCAGCATAACCAAATTAACCAAATAAATTGATTACATTTGAAAAGTATTTATTTAAGAGTTATATATTTATGGGGAAACGGGGAAATGTTATATTTGTCTATATTGTAATGTATATTGATTATCCCTAGTTATTTTACATTTACTGCAGATGGCATATGAATTATAACTCCTGAACATCTCGGCTGACAGATATGAACTGTTTTACCACTGGACATCTGTTTTCGACTAATGACAATACTTTACATATGATTTGTATTAAACGAAATATATTGAGCATCGCCACAAATACCTTGAATGTTGCCAATAGAACTACAATTACCAGAACGACCAGCTTCCTTAATAAAGCATTCGTTTCCGGGTGTGAAGATGGCCGTACTCACGAAATAGCCATTTGTTTTGGTGTGTTGGAAACTTGGAATTACAAAACTATTCATTAAACGTGATTAAATAATGTAAGTATACTTACATAAAAAAAATTATTCGTTTATTTGCATGTATGCTTAATGTAGATTTTCGTAGATTTATAGCCATACATTCACTCACAGTTATGTCATACGCTTGTATGCAGAAGCTCAAAAACGTCAACTAATTAATTAATTACTTCTAGCGAGCTTGCTAGCTTTACTCTACTAACTGAAACAATTTTTTTTTTAAATCTAGTTTGAGTTCGTTTGAGTTCGCTAGTTAACCTATTGGCAGGTTAATAGCTAGTACATTTTCCTGATTGCCCCTTTTTAATGTTAAAAGTTTTAAATTCATATTCATTAAAACAAAATAAAAGATCTAAATTATGGAGGTAATTTAAACCAAATTGTCACGTGATTCATATACGTATAACAAACGTATGTTCAAGGTCTTACAAAAAAGTGAAGGTTGTATATTGGCATCAACACAAACGGGGACAGGTCGGTTTTTGTAAACAACGCTGACCATTAACATTCATCCAGAGATCTGTGTTGCGTTCATCCTAAGTAACCATTGGGGAAGGAGCCCCAAACTCCCATGGCACTTTGAGTTGTTCATGTTGTTAATTGCCAGCCGCCATGGAGGCTTCAGAACAAGGCGCAGCAGATGGACAGGAGCGTCTTGCGGAGCTGAGGCCGCGGACTCGTTCCAACCCGGAGGGGGCGGAAGACCGCCGCAGCAGCGGCAGTATCAGCAGCAGCGCTCCCCAGCCTGCGGTGGGGAGCCGCAGCGAGGGGGAAGGGGAGGCCTCGAGCTGTGACAGCACTCTCAGCAGTAACAATGCGGCCTCCACCACGGCCACCACCGCCGCCGCCGCCACCACTGCCCCCTCTACAGTCCCCACACCCGGCTCGGCTGTCAAAGACAGGCCAAAATCGAATCAGCTCTCCCCGGCACCTCCCCTGGTGCCTGTCGCTGACTTCCAGCTGAGAGCGCCTCGGGTCAACTGCCCGGAAAAAGTGGTAAATGTTTTTTTTGTTTTGTTTTTTGCATTACACCTGAATGGGCTAAATTGGGTTTAAGAGTCTGACAAAAACAAAATTGGATTAATTCTATGTTTATATGACCATGACACTGTTGTTTGTTCTGCTGAATGCGTGTGCTTTCTGTAGTTTGGTACGAGATGGCATTACTGTGTGCTGACTCAGTGAATATGAATAATTTTCTGTCTCCCCTGAACAGATAATATGTTTGGACTTGTCAGAGGAGATGTCCCTACAGAAGCTAGAGTCCTTCAACGGGTAACATTGAGTTTTAAGAATTTTTACATCGGCAGTGGTAAAGATCTTGCACAAATATTATATTTTTAATTATGCTCTTTGATGTATATGTTTTATGTTTCATTTTCAGAATCCTTTCTAATTCCACTATTTTTCATGCACCTCAGATCAAAAACCAATGCACTCAATATCTCACAGAAGATGATTGAGATGTTTGTTAGAACAAAGCACAAGATTGATAAGCGACACGAGTTTGCTCTGGTAGTTGTCAACGATGATGCATTGTGGGTGAGTAAGTAGCAATGGTATGATCTGAGTCTCCCATTTAAGAGGGCAATCGTTTTTTTTCTTTGTGTGTGTGAGTCCAAAGTTTTTTTTTTCCCCATAATAATTTAGGCGTATATTAACTTCTTATGACCAATTATTGTATCCAAGCTCTCAGGTTTCACCTCTGACCCCAGGGAGCTGTGCAGCTGTCTGTATGACCTGGAGACTAATGTTTGCGAGTCCTTCAGTATCCTTCACATTGCCGGGTCATACAAGCCTCTAACAGTAGTTTTCTCAAGAAAACTGCCACTGCTACTGTCATTGAAATTCTCTCCTTAACATTGACCACAGATCTTGAAGATCTTCTAAACGTGATGTGAGTTCTCAAAGTGTTTTTGCTGTTCGATATACTTGGTGTTAATTTTTTCGCGTTGAATACTATAAAAGTATAACAAATGTTAAAGGTATTGTTTTTAGTATTTCTGTTTTCTCTTTTCTTGTTCGTTCCTTGGTACGCTTCAGCATGCAGAAAATGGAGCTTCCACTGATGGAGAGTATCCAGACCATTCCCCCTCCGTTTGTGGTGCGGACTCTTCTCATCTACAGCCGGCAAACGGGGCAGCTGCACTTCAACCCCTCAGAGGCCGTCAGTGTGCGTGTAATGTGGCGCCGATCTCTACACGCATTCACCCTGTACACGCATTCACCATCTACACGCATTCACCTTGTACATACATTCACCATCTACACGCATTCACCTTGTACATGCATTCACCATCTACACGCATTCACCTTGTACATGCATTCACCATCTACACGCATTCACCTTGTATATGCATTCACCATCTACACGCATTCACCATCTACACGCATTCACCTTGTACATGCATTCACCATCTACACGCATTCACCATCTACACGCATTCACCTTGTACATGCATTCATCCTGTAGAAGCAGAAACCAGTCTGTGGTCATACGCTCGCTACCTTCCACGGCTTGAAGACCTAATGAATATCTGGCAATGTGCATTCTGGTCTAACACCCCCTCCCTCCCCTTTACTTGTTATAGAAGATGCTGCAGTCCCCTTATTTTTTCTTTGATGTGGTTTGCCTGCACAACGGAGCTGATGAACAAGGGGATGAGAGTAGTTGGAAAGTAAGTCTTAAGATATTTTCATAATGTCCAGACCTTTGATTTTTTTCTTCGTTCTTTAATCTTTGTAAGAATATATGCAGTCTGACGGTAAATGCGGGAGTTTTACATCTTCTCACTACTTAGTTATGAACGCACAATAAGTGTCCGTCAGTGATGGATGGGGACGTCTTCGGTATATTAAATGCATTTATTCATGAGATTAAACAGATTATTTGTTTTCGTTGTTAAAAAGGTGTTGTGTTTGCATGCACGTGTGCGTGCATTTGACGAGACCCAGTCATTAATATGCATCACCTTACTTTGTGGAAAATACTGATCAAGCTGGGTTACTTCTTGAAATTGCCGACACTTATATAATGTCAGTTTAGAACTACATGCTCCTAGTTACCATTTATCTGCTTCACATACCATTTGCCTGGACGGTTACAAACATAGGAGTGTTGGATTTTCTGCTCTGAATTCATTTCACAGAGCGTTTACTCATTTTAAAATTATGAAAGCAGAATTGAATCCTTTCTCCTGTTCACACGTGTGCTGAGAGCTTACGTTCTGGGCATTCTGGGTGTTCATTTAGCAATTTTCTGTTCTTCGTCTTTGTACACCTCCCCCAGGACATGTACGCCTCTTTCGGTAACCTGGACTCGAAGGGGATGTGCTACCGGTTTGAGGTGTCTCTGTGTGGGCCCGCCATTGAGCTGCACAACTGTATGGCCAAACTTCTCGCCCATCCGCTACAGAGACCTTTCCAAAGCCATGCCTCCTACAGCCTGTTGGAAGGAGATGAGCCTGAGACGGAAGCCACTGTCTGATTAACCAATGGGAATATAAAATAAAAAAAGGGGAGGGGAGGGTGGGCGGCGACGACGACGACGACGACATAGGATTCAATCTCCTCATCCTTTGTGACTCAAAATCAACTAATATCCAGGGCAAAATGTACATAGATGGCATCTATATATCCATGTAAATATATTAGTAGATACGTGGAGGCTTAAAGGTTTCTTTAGTGGTTTTGTAAGGTGGTGTTTAAATTTCCCAAAAACATTTTTGTTGCTTCTAATTGTTGTTTAAAAAAAAAAAAAAAAATTTTTTTTTTTAAGTTTTAAACAGATCCCTTCTTCACCTCACTGACCACTTAAGAATAGTTGGGATTTTCTGTGATGATTAAATTGCCCATTTTTACCGTGGTAAATGGTGCATTGTACTTAATGAACATCAAAGTGTACTAAAATCACATTTTCGTTTACATTCATTTCATACCACTGTTTTTTTAGATTAGTTTTTGTTTTTTTTAAAGATGTTTCTATAGATTAAAAGGAAGAAGAAATGCCCCTTACTCCGTCATGGATCGGTGTGAGACTTTGAATTTGTGCATAAGAAAAAGTGGAAAACGAATGTCTAAGAGCATAACTTAATGCAAAAAGTAGCCTTACTAAATTTACTAAAAAGGGAAGTGTAACCAGGAAAACAAAATAAAACCATACAATCGAAGCCTGCTGAGAGAGTCACGCCTGCCTGATTTGGGCGAGGTGGTTGACCCTGCCGCCGCCGCCACTGCCCCCC
>JAOVYW010003298.1:2834-14189 GCA_025775045.1 Hiodon tergisus | reverse complement strand
ATTACAGGGGGATAATCTCTCCCCTGTCACTATATCTTAAACATACACACAGCCACTCATTTCTCTCTCTCTCTCTCCTTCCATGAAGTTAGTCCGATCAGTTAAACTTGTCAGCTTCTCTTTTGGCTGGACATGAGCTAGTCACTCCTACATTTTCTGGAATTTAGGGCTGTAAAATAAACAGGGGACAAACACCTCAGCAGATTGAACTGTACACTTCAGATCGCTGGAGGTTTCACTCGGAGTGCAGCTGTTCTGCCACCCTGTGGAAGAAAGCGGTGTTGCACATTGGATCACAATGGCTATAGGTCTTTCTGTGACAATTTCGAAAATACATTTAATACATCATGGATCCTTTCATGACCAATCAAAACATTTTTGAACGGACCAGAGATTTCCTGGAAGGGTCTCATCACTGTGGAACCGTCCCGATTCCTGGCCGGGTTTTGTTTACATAATCTGAGCTGATTTGTAAGGAGTTTCAGTGCATTGGTCCTTCTGTGCTGATGGTTTTCCCCCTTCACCCTTCTCAGGTAGTGATAAACTGCCCGCTGACCAAGGGGCTGAAGTACAACCAGGCTACGGCCAACTTCCACCAGTGGAGGGACGCACGGCAGGTGTGGGGGCTGAATTTCAGCAACAAGGAGGACGCCACGCTGTTTGCGAATGGCATGACTCACGCCCTGGATGTGCTGAACTCTCTTCCAGACCCAGGTACTGCAGCCCAAACTCGGCTACCGAGACACCGAGACGTGGGTCCAGCGGTCCCTCTGTCCAGACTCGGCTACTGAGACACCGAGACCCTGGTACTGCGGCCCAAACTCGTCTACTGAGACACAGAGACATGGGTATCACAGTGCTTACAGTACAGAAACTGGCATGCGTTGAGTTGCAGGCACATCACCACGTGTCGGACTAACTGGGCTCTCTGCCTCCAGGTTTCCCCACGCTCCCCCGCCCTGTGCAGAACGGGCCCACTCTGGAGGAGCTGGAGCAACAGAGAAGGTACCAACTAATCAGCTCTGCTGAGTCAGAACTCGATTAGACAACTAGCCAATCATCTGTCCCGGATGTGTGCTTATCTACCAGGGTCTTTTAAAACTCTCTAGCTGCCAACAGAATGCTGCATGGACATAAACTTTGTGTTCTGTCGTTGACTGCCGACTACCAGTTCTTCCGTCTGTCAGCAGCCCAATATATAAGCATTCTGGGATTTTACCCACTCTAAAGTAATATGTGAACGGCTGGAGCGAGATGCTTTTGGTCTAGCCTAACACGCTAAGTGCTTTAATATGTATCATTGATCCATGAAGGTGTGGTTTACATCAAGGATTATGTTTGGTTTGTTGGTTTGCCAGGGTTTATAGCTAATGCCTTGGTTGCCTTAATGGAGCTGTGGTTGCACAGGGTTAAGGGTGATTATAAATACACAGCTAAAAGGTGTTCTTCTGTTTGTGAAATATGTTTACCAACGAAACATTTTGCATAATTTGATTCAAACACTTATATTGATGATGATTTAATGTATTTTTAGTAAACCCCCAGTCTGTGTACCTGTGTAAATGGATGAATGAATCCCTAGGCCTCGTTTGTCAAGTCTCCAGCATTTTTCTATGCTAATATCGCAATACTGACAGCAGTGTGCGTACAATGCAAAATTTCTTTTCTATTTTGCTGACGCGTGAAACGATCACTCAGTATCATCCTGAGGCTTTTGCGGGTGTCATGTGTTTGAGTGCGATCGGTAATCGGTGTTTCCCTCCCTCCCTCAGGCAGGAGCAGCTGGAGCGGGAGCGGCTGGAGCGGGAGCGGGAGCGGCTGGAGTGGGAGCGGCTGGAGCGGGAGCGGTTTGAACGAGAGAGACTGGAGAGGGAGAGACAAGCAGCGGTCACAGGTTGGCAGGAGACGCTCTTCGCCTTCGTCTGTTCACTTTTATATTTTATTTTATCAACCTAAACTAAACAAAAAGCTGAAGCGCGCGTCTATATATTCTATTTGTGTTGTTGAAATCAGTCACCAGCTCAAACGCACGTTCAGTCGCTCCCTCACTCGCTCGTCCTCTCACTTTCTCTCATTGGTTTTCCCTGATTCTAACCTTCGTCTCTCTCTCACCTCACAGTTGTTCCCCCTGCTCCGCCGATGGCCCAAGGAGGACCCCCACCCCCTCCAGGTCCTCCGCCCGCCCCGGGACCCCCGCCCGCCCCGGGACCCCCGCCACCACCTGGGCCCCCTCCACCAAGTGGGGCTGGGCCCCCCCCAGCTCCTCCGCTACCCATGTCCGGCGGAGGCGGAGGTGGAGGCGGAGGTGGAGGCGGGGGTCTTGCTGCAGCCCTCGCTGGGGCTAAACTACGCAAAGTGGCCAAGGTGAGAAAGCAGCTAACGGGTATAACGAATGTCACAGAGCTCATTTTGTTTGTATTGATTTAGACGGCTTACAGGGGACAGGCACAAAAAACTAATCGGATTTTGAGGTGACCAAGAGCGTTCAAATATTCATATACAAGTTTCATATTAAGTTAAATCCTAATTGCCAACATGTTCCTGCCATTAAAAAAAAAACTTCTTCAAAAGATCAATCGCGTTAATATGTGAGATTCTACGGCGACATGAAACAGATTTTGAAAGCGGTTAGATCGTTTTATCCAAAGCAACTTGCGCAGCTTACGATTTCTCCAAACATCCACTTATACAGCTGTATGTATTACTAAAGCAGCTCAGGTTAAGTACCCTGCTCTTGGGTACAACAGCTGTGGTGGGACTAGAACTGGCAAAACTAAGTAACAAATCTCTCACCTTCACCACTACACCACCTGCTGCCCAAACTTCGGGTGCCTCAGTGACAGAATCGACAGAAAGATTTAATGCGTCAGACCACAAAGGCATAAGCCCAACGATGGAAAACTGCTTCAGGACGGAGGAACCGTGCTAAGGACAGACAGCTGACTCAAGCTGATGGTTTCGATATGGCTGTCATTCAGGAACGGTCTGTAACCAAGGTCAATACTCGGCGATGCATACCTGGTGTAATGAGGCGAAAACCTGGACTACAGATTGAGGAATGAACACCAGCTGTGCTTCGGTATTGGGACTGGACAACCAACAGACGTTGGTGTCGGCGTAATCATTGCACCTTCATGTCTCCCACAGTCAGAAGAGAGCGCCCCCGCTCCTGGGACACCCGCCCCCAAGGCAGATCTCAGCCGCACCAGTGCCACCCTGCCAGGAGGGGGCGGCGGTGGGGCTGGCCTAATGGGGGAAATGAGCGCGATCCTAGCTCGCCGGTTAGTGACTCCACTCCGCCGCTGTGTTTACTCTAGCTGATTCTTGGTGTATTGATCCGTGTGTCTGTCTGTCTGTGTCTGTCCAGGAGGAAAGCTACAGACAAAGTGGACAAGCCACCCGCTAAGGTCGAGGAACCCAGTAATGTACGAAATAATTGCAATGGATAAGAGGAAATGCACCATCTTGACTGTCAGAGTTTACAGAAGTAGTAATGCTGAATAAACACAACATTGTACACTATGACAGCGGTGTTAAAAGAGCAACATTAACTTGGTTCTGTCTTCCCTTGCAGGATGACTCGGAGCCCGCAGGTACCCTGCACACCACTGGTTACTATAACAGAGCCAGTATTACTGATCATAAACCATGGAACGCAAACGTCCCTGTACTAACACTGTCTAAATACTTGCATTTACTAATCATGCATCCCATTAATGATCTTTATTTTTGCCTGGCATAACACATTTCTTGTGTTATTAAATACATAAATAGCAGAAAATAAATATAAATTATGATCAGAATTAAATAAACATTAATACATTTTTAATCCCTAATGGTGAAATTGGAGAAAATGCTAGCAAAAAGTAATATTGGAAAGAGATAAATTTATGCAAGTACTGTTAATGTTAACAAGAAATTATATACAAAAACAATGAGTTTTTGCATCGTTTTACCAGACACCTTTAGGAGACCTTGGGAGAAAGCAGCTACCATGCCCAGGTGGGTAGAAAGTGTGTGTCTGTGTGTGTGTTTCTCCTTCATATGTACATTTGACGCTCTACTTTTTATTAAAAATGACATATATTCCATTTTGGGACATTCTGGCCAGACTTGTGCACCATAGACAGCAGATTTCTACGCAGTAGCTTGCATCAAGAAGCCCCTATGGAATCTCCACTGTTGCCAGTGTCTGTGTGTCATTTCCTGTCTACCAGTCTCAGTGCCTTCAAAAAAAAAAAAAAAAGTACATGTGTTTCAAACAGGAAAAACTCTTCCACGGAAGCCACACCCACAATTTCCTCCCCGGCCCCGTTATCCAGGTACAAACATCCCTCTCAGGCCTCAAAGCGGGAGACCTCCTGTCTGCGTGCGGTACCTGGGGAGTCGCGCCGTCATTCGCTCCTCTTTTCCCCAGTGTGACTGCCGCATCTCCCCATCCTACCCTCCGTATGGACCTGTGACCTTGCACCACAATGCTGAAACCACCTTGACTGAACCCCATCAGGGCCGCGGAGCTTCTGTTAAACAGATTTCTGACAAAACACAGCCACTGTTCTTATACAGTAATCGTATTCACGCTGGCAGCACTCTGCCAGATGCAAGGAAGTTCCATACGCTATTGAAGGAAAAAATCTTAAAGGTTTCCTACCTGGCCAGATTAGATTCCTTGGTGGTGAAAGCAGTGTTGCAGGTGGCACGAGTCTGTTGCAGTTCACATATTATCCACATGGGGCACTGTTCCCTTTAACCTGCATTGTTGCCTTTCTCTGAAAACTATTCTTATTTGTGTAAGATTTGTTACTAGCATGGACTGGTGACATCTGACTTGTGCTGAAACTGATGCATCTTTTTTCCTTTTCAATTAAAACCTTTACATTAATATAGCAACTTCTAACCCCCCACTACCTGAAGGTTCATTGGACAATCATGTTGGTGTTGTTAAATATCCACAGGGTACACATCAAACATTTCTTTTGGCATTTTGGGAGTGTGAAGAACTCTGTAGGTGTGTGTGCATGCACTGGGATGTTCCAGGTATTACCGTAGTAACAAGCTCTGTAGTTGTGGTGATGGGTACATGGTGGTGTGACAGCATGAACTTATAGGAGCATATGTAAATTTCTTTTTCGCTCTCTCTCTCTCTCTCCTTCAGGATGAAGCAGGCAGCCAACAGTAATGACACCGGAGTCAATGAGGAGTCGGAAATGGAAAAACTCAAACAGGTCAGACCTCCTTTACCGGTATCACCACCCTGACTTCTACAACAGATAGAAACTGCTGATGGACAGGGATTAATCTGTACACCAGATGCTGGCAACCTGAATAAACAATTATTGGGCTCAGATTACATCTCCCAGCAAGGTCCATTCTTTCACTTGCAATGATGTACGGTTAAGTGTGTGTCTCCTCAATGGCTTTGATGTGTATTTTGTAACTGGCCTCCATCTCTGGGTCTTGTGTGCAGGAGCTGTTGGAGGAGATGCGCAAAGAGTTGCAGAAAGTCAAGGAGGAGATAATTGGAGGTGAGTGCCCGGCCACATACTCGTTCCCTTCTCTCAGGACTGCCATCGCACCCCCGTGACATTAGCATAGCAGCTGCTGCTCTGTGAATGCAGGAACAGAGAGTTGGCATTACTAGTAACAACGTCAGATAAGTAACCCTGAAGAAAGCTTTCCATAAATTTAACAGTGCCTATGGTATGGTACATGTCCTAACAGCGGTTTGGGGAAGTATATATTAACTCAATATTAACTGTGACAACGTCTTATTTCTCCACCCCACAGCGTTTATCCAGGAGCTGCAGAAGAGAGGTTTCACATAGTCCCGTGGGAGCCTTGGAGGAATGGAGGGGGGGAGAGAGAGAGTGAGAGAGAGAGGAGGATATGGACCTCTTCTTTCTCCCGAATGACCCAAGGGTTTTCTCTCTTCCCTCTTTTCCTACTCTCTCTTTTCTTGGTTGCTCTCTCTTCACACGCACATAAAAACTTTACATGCGTTTTCCAATACCGACACAAAGTCTTCCATTTACTCCAACAGTTAAGAACACACCACCCCATCGCCTCCTCTCACCCAACCTCTCTTTCTCACCAACAGTCACAAACGCTCGGTCTTTTTTCCACCGTCACTACCCTTTGTTGCTAGGCCCAGTTTCCTGTGTAAATCAGCGCTCGGTCCTTCTCACTCTGTCTGCAGTTCACGGATGTGTGATTCATTAGAGGAACTGCAAGGAAAGCGACGTGCTAGCAGGCGTTGGTCTTTGTTCTCCCACCCACCACATAGCCACCAGCGCCGGTTTCATTTGTATGACCATTGCCGGCTGGACCTTTGACCTTTGACCAGGGTCTCCAGTGCCGGCAGATCACGGCAGACACAAGAAGCCCCTGATCGAGAGGCAGCGTTATGGGGGTCGGACTTCTAGGGCCATCACACCTCTCAGGGAGAAGCAGAAGCATCCCAGTGCACATACCAGAGGCCACGAGCAGCTGCGGACTTCACAAGGCACGCACGTTACTGCCCCCCGACCTCATTGCAGTGAGATTGTCCTTTTTGATAAAGTCTTCCCCCTTCTCCACCAAACGCTAAAACGAACGAGTGGCACTGAACTGAAGCCACAAAAAGAAAGGGTGAGGTGGGGAGGAATGGGAAGCAATGATGGGGATCCCAGGGGAGGCTGGGAGGCTGGGGTGGAAGTGGCACAGTGGAGGGACACGTGCCTTGTCAACTGTGTCTGACATATGAATAGCCATGTGAGGAGAGGATCTGGCCGGAGTTATGATCTGCACTGGGTTTCTGCACACGAATGCCACCTGCTCTGATTGTCACCTTGTTTTACTCCTAGTCTGAGTTAATTGCCAACTTCAGCCGACAGTTCTTCTCAGATGTTCCTCTCAGCTCTTTCTCCGTTAATGGTCTGTTGTACACTTGGTTGTGACCAAGTTTAATGACTGCCATGGGGAATATATATATAAAATATACACACAAACATTTTTTGATGGAAATTGAAAACAAAAAGTTTTTTTTTTTTTAATTGAGATTGCTGGTGAATGGGGAATTTTTCATTGTTTTTTTTTTCTTCCATTTTTAAAAGGATTATTTGGGGTTTCTTGTTATTTGTTTCTTTTTCTAATGGAATATATAGCCTTTTTACACTGAAATATAAAGACGTCGTAGCTGAGACACTGGATTAGGAATGCCTTCGTAGCCAAATACAAATGATTCTTGTACTGCAGCCGTGTTGTGTCTTTGCTGGGTGGAGTTGAGAGCAAATGGGAGGGGCAGTATGGCCAGTGCTTACGAGCATTATATTTAAAGTCCATTTTAAATAACTTTGTACATTTAAATGTTGTACGCTTAAATGGTGACATGTTTGACGAGTGCCTGAAGGTAGTTTGGTAGGCTGGTGGTGAGGTACAGGAAGAACTTACACAACCCCACTGCCAGCACATGAATAAACTTTGATACATTTAATAAGTCACAGTCACTGATGTAAAACAAGATGACGCTTTACGCGTGTGGTGTAACAGTAAAACAGCCTTGCCTTTCTCATCCAGTGTGCGTGTTAAATGGCATGCAATTAGAGCTTCAAATTTACATTACAGTTAAGATTCCCCTCAAGGGTACAACAGCATTACCCCACGTGGGCATCGGGTCTGAAACATCGCAGTTAGCAGTCACCTTAATACCTCTCTCTGTTCTACTTGATTACTGGACTGCTCACACACATACACGCTTACGTTCTCGAGAATGCAGACAGAGCAGCACTGAACAGGGTTTCGTGCCGTTTCCAATGTCAAGAGGGATGGATGGCAACCCATTCTTTGATACGAAGCTCTACAAATGTCTAAATCGTAACCAGTAACCGTGGTCACTATGGCGAAGCCTCATTCTTACTATGTGACGGAGAGGGCTGACTACCATGGTTTGGGTGCAGGACGCTGGCCAGTTTGTGGCAGGGAAGTAGCTTTGGCCTCATCAACCCAAGGGGTGTCGTGGAACCATCCACCAAAGGATTATTGTGGAATATTTGGTTTTTACTCAAACTGAAAATATGATTCAGTGTCACAACTCGGAGACGAGCAACATAATTAGTTTTCTTAACAATTGGTAAAGTATTTTTGGTCTCTCTTTAAATACTAGTACTTTTAGAAAAGGCTCAATTAATTCGACATGGGTAATTATCATTTCATCAATGTTCTTGTTTGTAATTAAAATCTGCCCACAAACGGCAGACATAACACAAACATTTGGCCAGAAAGGACAATTACACCCGAAGCAACATCATCAAAAGATGTTTTCATAGAGTTTGTGAATAAGCCTACTCTGCACTTTAAGTCTAAATATAACAAAAGTATATTTTTCGCTAGTCGAGACGAGTTCAAGGTCTCACTGCACTAGGGTTCTGGATACTTAGGTTTTCTCCGGGTCTACCGGTTTTCTTATGGAGGTCGGTGGAGACTGCGAAATTAGCCCATATATATATATATATATATTTTTTTTTTTTTACTTTCTAGCCTTCCCAGAGATGTAATTACGTTTTGTTCCAGTTCAAATGTACAGCCTGGTTAGAAACCCGAAGAGGTAAACAGCGGGATGCGACTCCAATGTGATAATCGGATGTAAATTTATGTCACACCAAAGACGGATCTGATCCCATATGAACTTATTTAATTGTGTAAACTGAGGCTTTGAAAAAAACGGAGATTAACTCTAACGAATGCATAGTGCAGCAGTTAGTTAAACAAGCCCATACACGATTGTGGTTGATGGGGGAAACATTGAATTTAACAGGGTACTATTTACATGTGAACCAGACTGTATCTCTTTGACGGTTGAATTTCCGTCTATTTACGAATTTATTGTCACAGTCAACGAAAAAGGCAAAGCGTATGTATGCGTACACGTCATTTCCTGTTTGTGCTCGTGGGGAGTTACAGGTTCTGCGCAAAACTGGGCCTGGTGGTAAGTGTTATAACAGTGAAATGAAGGGAAAGCGAGAAAGATAATAGGAGTACGCATATTACCAGGGTAAAGGTGGAATGTTAATCTGAGCCACTGTGAATCAGTAAGCTATTGAACAACAATATAAATAAACAAGACCAGAAGCCAAATTTAGCATTTTTGAACTGGATAATTGCAGCAAACACGCCGCCAGAGCTGCAGGGGGGAAACGAGCTTAACGGGAACTTGTTTTTTTGCCTTAATTGATAATAGGGATATCTTAATATACCAACTTGTGAACCATAAACTCTTGGACCACCGCTTTTGCGTGCGCATATGAGTTTGGGCGCCGAGAATCTTCGGTAGTTTGCTTGAGAATAGAAGGTAAGTGTGCGGTGGCCGGCGCATAACTTTGGGGGGGGAAATGATACAGCCTCAGGTTAAGGGGTTCAGTTTACCCAGCTAGGTGGTTACAGGAAGAAAAATATGTATTGATAGTCTCTCTTTACATTAAAGAAAAAAATTGTAGCATTCTTTTTGTTTATAATGTTTTAAAACGCGTTGGAATTGTATTTGAGAGAATTCGGGTGACCAGGACTAGCTACCTGCTACATCGTGTATAATACACTTGCATTGTTCGAGCTCGTTTTTATATTTCCACTGCTTCGTATTTAAGCTTGAGTGTGCATTATTTTAGTGCCAAACCGTGCTTTATTAATCGGCTGATACCTTACCGGTTTCTCCCTCGATATTATGTTCTGCCACGGAAGACGATATCAACATGGGTCAATGCTCACTGTATGAACAAGTTTCTTCTAAAAATAAATGCCGCTACGTCCGTTAAGTGCTCGAAAACAATTTTTTAAAATGTTGGTTACTAAATTTGTTTTGTATTTTTAAATCCTCGAACAGACGCGGTGCTGGCTAATTTATTCCTGCTTTAATGACAGATGACTGATTATAAGTAATTCTCAATGAATTACCCGTATCGATCTATTAACTTCATCGATGCGTTCCGTACCCTTATCTTCCCGTTCGCAAATGCAAAATTATTATATATCCATATTTATTTACAGATTTCAGTTCAAGGTTCATTACCCACTATTTAGGAGTGCAATAACAGCAACTGATAAACGCACGTGTGGTTCCAACCCGGGTTCCGGTACAAGCTGATTTCCTTTTGTCTAAGTGTAACTGCAATTTTTCTTGTAAGTTTATGGAAAGATGACGTTTCCTTTAACTCTGTTTAGACGCTGCGCCCATTTTCAGCAAGGTATCTAGTGTCAGAAAAATATGAGCATTTTAAACAACTTGAATGATTAACTAAGAAAGTGGTTTGTTGCTCTGGAAATGGCAAGGGATAATTCGTGGGAAATTTCTAAATGCCTAAGATTTAAAAAAAAAAAAAAAAAAAATAGATGGTAGGTAGAATATAATTTGAATAAATATTTATTTTGGCTGTCAATAACACATAACTGTCGGTGTTGCCTAGCAGTGGGAATTCCCCAAGTTATTTCTCAGAATAGGGTTCCTTATTTCTGAAGTGTTTTTGTTCTAGGCTCCCTTCACTTGATTTACGGAGTTAACTGTCAAACCAAACGCTGGTCCCGGTGTACCACCTATTGATCCGGTTGGTGTTGGTGTTTTTCATTGCCAGGTGCCATTGCATGGCTTGTCGTTTTAGCAGACCCTTTGGGAAGCATCACACCAGGGTGGCACTGGGTTTCTGAGACCGCTGCACAACCCAACCACAGGGTCGTAGGATTCGCTGGGATTTTTCGTTGTTTTTATATTCTGTGTGGGAAGCCGAATAGAGAAGTGACACGTGTCAGTTGGTGTTAGTAGGGCAGGTAACAAGCTTCCATTGTCCAAATAAGGTGTTTTAATTCTGTGGAAAATCCCAGTCAGGTGAAGGACATAAAATACTTTCTTTAAATTTTTCATTTGATGCAGAGGAACTTTGTTTTCTCAGTGCTTGCTTGGTTTAATTGGCCAAAATTTACTTTTTTTGTCAAATGGCCTGACTCGGGCATCAAATCTCTCCTGTGTAGGGAGTCGGTGTAGCTGTTTGGTAATTGTTCAGGTCCATCTTTTTAGCAACGTTCTCTGCTTTTTACTGGCGTGACAGTTGGTGTCAGGTACACATCTGAATTGTGTGTGGCTAAAGTGTATGTAAAGATTTGGCGAGTGGGAGAAGGTTTTTAAAATGTCTCCTATGAAGCATCGTGAGAACGCATCTCCAGATTACTGTGTCTAGTTGGAGATGCGTCATCTACCTCGTTAATCTTTAGTAATGGGTTTCCGTGGTAAGGCACACTTCACTCAGACAAGCAGTGTACACTTCACTCAGACAAGCAGTGTACACTTCACTCAGACAAGCAGTGTACACTTCACTCAGACAAGCAGTGTACACT
>JAOVYW010003297.1:0-14189 GCA_025775045.1 Hiodon tergisus | reverse complement strand
ATATATATGGATGTGTGTGTGTGTGTGTGTGTGTGAATGTGTGTAAGTGTGTGTGTGTCCCTTGAGAAACTGAGACAAAAAACAATCACTTTAGACACTAAAATACATTAAGTGCTACATTAAGCCAGTATATTTGTTTTCTCTTTCAAAGCAATCCATCATCTGTAAGGATTTCACACAGGCGGTTTTGTTCTGCTGTATGTCATTAATAACATGGCTGCTCTAGGTCTGTCAATCTGTCCTTTTATTTATTCAAATTTAAACTCATTACGATGCTGAGAAGCCGGCAACCAGTAAGTCTTAAATTGGTCAAAATATTAGATTTATTATGATAATTATGTTCAGAAACTTATTTATATTAAAAAGTGAAAAATTAAGCAGAACAATTCAAGATTTTATTCAAATGAGCTCAGTTCCATTAAGCTGCTGAAATACGGTTCCAGTTTACTTTAAAAATGCTTTTAAATAAAATATTATGGTCTATAGTTTCTGAGCGTTTGTAAATCATACATTTACATGATCCTGAGATCAGTGTTAAATTGTTTGTCACAGCCTGCTGTAAATTTGCTTGTATGATCAGTACTAAGCACTGATTTGGGACTAGGAGATCCAAGGTTTAGCTTTATTATAGGATTAGACGTTTTCATGAATTTGGTTGAGATGAATGTTGGAACTGTGTGCCACCCCCCGGGGAGCGGTGTTTTTGTGTGTACGTTAATCCAAAGAGGATGATGGAAAGTGGAAATATAGCTCCTTGGGGCCAGTCAAATGGGCCTTGATGAGGTGCTCCATAATTCCCCGGTCCTAGATATAAAAGTCATTACCTAGGTTGCCAGGCAAAAATAGTTAGAATTGACTGTCACCAGTTAACCTCATTAGAGTGACAGTCAGCCAAGGTTCCATGACAACTAGCTACACCTGACACAATCTAAACACCATGATGATTCACCCTTCTCCCTGTGGGTGTTTAGGTAGGGTGTTGCATCTGCATCTGTGTTGTGGTCTTTCCTGGACCTAATTGTGTTGAGAGACTGGACCAAAAATTTAATTATGGCGGATGGTCTGCACAACTGTGCCTTTTCAGATCAAATTTGGCACTTCTGTTGCATTTGCACTGTGGCCATTCTGCCCAATGAGGTACTAAATTAAACATGTTTTTACGCAACGTTTTAAGACGGACATTCAATTTTACTAATGCATAATTAAGTCATACTGCTGGCATTTTTAACTTTTTAGACATCACTGCAGGTTCTGTAGCTCCAGGTTTTAGGATTATCAACAGTGAAAATTGGGCAGAAGAAAGTGGTTGTCTAAGTTCTCTTTCTTTACCAAACTGGTCCTTTTGTGTTGATACGTTCTCAGAAGTTCTGGAATAAGTGAAGCATCCCACCCCTGCAGATTCGTCAGTTTATCGGCCATTAAAAGCTTTGGCAGGATTGTATGTTTTTGTGTGTCAGTCTTGCATGGGACTGCCCTACACTTTAACAAAACTTAAAACACTGTGTCCTAGAGCTTGCTCAACATCACATTTTGCCTGTTTAATGTGGTAACTGCTTGCATGAAGTTTGAATAAAAGCCAGATTACACCTTTGCGGTCTTGCTGGACAAAACTGAAATTAAGTTTCAAAAGCCATCTGGCTGGTCTGCTGACCTTTTAAACCCATGTTTTAATTTCAGTTTGCATTGTGTAAATATAGCTAATTATAAACGATCCTTTCAAGCTGTTTGATTGCATTCATAGCAATGCCAACAATGGCAAATGGAAGGATCTACACTAATGCTATGTGAAAGTTGGCTGCATCATTTCACATTTAATTTCTTCTGTGCATTATCACTCTAAAAATGTCGATTGACTCAGGTAAGATAAACCAAATAAATACTGTACACAAAAGTGATTTCTATTCATTACCACGCACAATGATGCATGGCTTCCACTGAAACTGCTGTATTTTTCAATGTTGATGATGTGTTTTAAAACGTTCGGAGCATGTAGACCAAACCCTATGTCTGAGCCACAATTGCAGCTGTCTCTAAGGCATTGAAGTGGGTGTAATCTCAGCTTTAAGATGCTACCCATTTTGTGGCAGGATTGCCTTGTTTTTACTGTTTCAACAGAATGGCTATTAATGACCACCCTCTTTCCTCCATTTTGGCACTTGGTAAGCGCCTGTGGAGTTAGTAGTGTGCTCTTCAGTTATCTCAAACCTTGAGTTTTTATGACTTGAAACAGGGTTTATTGCCACCCTGACTCTTCTCTGTGCTGGTTTCTTCTTGTGCCTGATGATCTTTGTAAATTAGGTCATTCAAGTGGGATTATTTTTGTCTTGATATATTTTCTAATTTAAATCTGTGTCTGATTTTCATATAGATATCTTTGTCCTTTCCCCTAAGTGGTTTGTTGTTCCTGTTACTGAATAAATCATAGCCACTACGGTAGTCATATGATAGCTACTTTTGCCAAGTTGATGAGTATGTATGGTTGAATTTTTCCAAGCTTTATGGTAATAGATCCTCCTTACTGTAACCTTGTTTACTCCACCTCGTCTGGTCTGATCATTAACCTTTGACTACAGGCGGGGAGCTAAACATTAACTCACAAACAACACTGATTATCGCTTGTAAGAAGCTACAAGCAGTCTGACTGAACATTCTTAGGGTAGTTCCGAGTCTTTCGTAAGGTGCTTGATTGATTTCAAAGGTGTCATTTCATTGATTTCATTGATTTCATATGGTTCATATGTCGCTGTGCCAAAATTAATGAAAAGCTTTGTGAAAAATCAATGCTTTGGAAATACCCAAAAGCGTTGGGGAAGTATTTTGTGCCCTAAGTTTTCTTCCTTCCATGGTTGTTTCTATTAAGTTTTATCAAGTTCTAGTTTTCTCAAAGTTTTTCAGTGATTCTCTGGGAATGGAATTCTCGGTGACCAGTTATTCCTGTACTGGTCCACCTCTCTTTGTGAACGAACAGGTTATCTCAATATCTTCCCTTTTTATGAGAAATAGGATACCCTTTTGCCATATTTAGGAAGTAATAAAATAATGTTGTCCATACATTTTTGAAACACAGACTTGTTTTTGTGTTTTTTTTTTTAACCTTTATTAACGGCTCAGTTGCTTAGTGGAGTAGTTTTGTGTTGGAAACAGAAAACTTAAATTGCCGGTCAATCTCAGAAATGGGTTTACAAAAGCATAAAGCTCAATGTTCCAGTTCAGTGGGCTCCCTATGAAGCTAAGTGTTTAATGTGGTTTGTAAAAGCAATGATTAAACAGTAAAAAGCACTAAGGACTGACAGAAGTCTGCACTCAAAATGGCAACCTTTCATAAAGCGCAATAAATTAATCCCATTTGGGTGCAGGGTGCAGTCCTGGTTCAGTTCCTTCTCCCCTCTACCTGAGCGGATAATGATTCTGGATCTTGAATTTCATGCCCTGCTGTATGAGATGGCGTAACATGGCAGTCTCTGTAGTTTGATCCCAGACATCCCAATTAATTTAACATCTACCACGGCCCTTCTCACAGCCATTGGTACTTGTCTGTCTTCTCCACGCTGATTGTCTCTATGACCAACTCTGCCACGGCCCCCCACCTTCCCCTCCACCTGCTCTTCTCTATCTTGCAGTTATTCATGAGATAAATAAGTCTGTATGACCATAACTCTCGCTAAATCCCACACCACCAGACACCCAGTATTCAGCCAATCCTGTGCTCCGTTTACCTTCTTTATTCTCTCAGAAGCTGACCCCTGTGCATGCCTTTTTCAACCAGCTCAATCCGCCTGGCAATTGAAACTGACCTCAACACAACATGCAGATCCACATGACTGAAGCACGGATTACCGTGTTCTGGTCTAGGAAGAAAATAATACGTTGTGTGGGAATAATCGGTTTGGAGTCAAAATTGAAAAGTTTTTATCCGGCCATTTGTCCAGTATCTACTGGAGTATATACTGAATAATCCAGTATTGTTCTGTTTTCTTTATTTCCTTTTGATATTTGTAAGTGCTAATTTACTACCACTACTGCTGTCAATTAATATTGCATTACTTTACTGTTATTCCCTATATGTTTATTGTGTGGTATTTCAGCCTGGACAGTTCTTCTGTCACACTGGTTGGAAGAAAAATAAGTCAGCGCTATTACAGCATTTTACAATGTATTTTCAACATTCTTCCTCTTCCCCACGGCTCTCTGTTTCTCTTCCCCCTTGAACTTTTGTCTCTCTCCAGTTGTCTTTGTCTGGGCATGCCAGTGACCCATCAGTTATATTCTTCTGTGCATTATTGTCTCAGTTTACCTCTGATTATATTTTTATCCTTCATGCATTTTTTCCAGCCTACTTTGCATGCTGTCTGTGGAACTAATAGTTGCACATATCAATGGAACCGTGGCACATCTTAAAAAAAGGCTTTGTGCCGTTAATCCTCCTCAAACCACAAAAATCTGATTATAAAGTTTCTCATTTTAAATCGTGCTAGAGGCTTAGCAGTCAAGCCTCCATATTAACAGGTTTACAGCTCCACTCAGCTCAACAGATTATTGTGTTTGCAGAATGCGCAGGTTCTTGTTCCTGCCCTTTACTGTATTAAATTAAGTTTTTTTAACCATAAATGGTGAGAGCTGGGGTTATATTTTTCTGTCTAGGTATGGTGTATTGGGATTGTAAAGTTGTCTTTTATGAAGCAATAAGGTGTAAAATAATGAAGAAATGATGAGATTCTAATAATAGATCTGTGTGCATTTTTTTTTTTGTGGCGTGATGGTTCAGATATTAGTTGGCGGAAAATTGCTGGTATGGGTTGTTGCTGTCATTCAGTCTATATTGTTGATGAAGCAGTTCTGTCAGTTTAGCTTGCACCATTATTCAATTTTATTTAACCTTGAAGTTATTTGTTTTACTGTTATAATTTATAAGTCATTTAACTCCAGGTCTTAACAAGGAGCCCATTTTTATCCGCTTGTCTTGTTACCTCTCTGTGTTTGCTGTCTTCCCTCCTCCAGTCCGCCGCGTGCCGCCTCGCTTCTCTATCCTGCCAACTAACCATGAGATCATGCCAGGCGGCAGCATCAACATCACCTGTGTGGCCGTGGGTTCCCCTATGCCCTACGTCAAGTGGATGCTCAACACTGAGGACCTGACACCCGAGGACGAGATGCCGGTGGGGCGCAATGTCCTAGAGCTCAACAGCGTACGGGAGTCAGCCAACTACACCTGCGTCGCCATGAGTAGCCTGGGGATGATCGAGGCTGTGGCCCAAATCATCGTCAAATGTAAGGGGGGGGGGGTTGTTGTACCTGACGGGCAGCCGCTTGCATAGTACTGGCATAGGTAATAGAGTTATGATCAGTTGCTTACTGGTTCAAATCCCAGGAAGACCTCTGGTATTGTACTTGAAGATACAGAACCTGCTTCAGTAAATATCCAACTGTATGAACTGAAAACATGTACAATTAAAAGGTAAGGATGATGCCTTCTGTATGAACATCTACAAATAATTGATAATAAACAAGATCTTATAGCTCAACTGAGGAATTAGGTTTTGTGAAAAGCTTAAATTATTTTTTAGGAATTATGTTTAAAATTAAATTGTTTTGTAATCATCGACAGTTCCTTTTAAAAGTGAATTGGTTTATAAATGAAGCTGCCATACCTAAGGCATGGTTTTGTCTTCCAGCCTTGCCAAAGCCCCCAGGAACACCGATTGTGACGGAAACCACTGCGACAAGTGTTACTATCACCTGGGATTCAGGCAACCCTGAACCTGTCTCCTACTATATCATCCAGTATCGAGCTAAGGCACCAGACAGCAAGTTTGAGACCAAGGACGGCATCACCACCACCCGATACAGCATCGGTGGCCTGTACCCTAACACAGAGTACGAGATCCGGCTGTCGGCCTTCAACGCCATTGGCCAGGGCCCACCAAGCAACCCCGTCGAAGCCCGGACCGGAGAGCAGGCCCCTGCTAGCCCACCCCGCAATATCCAGGCTCGGATTATCTCCCAGAACACCATGATGGTGCGCTGGGACGAGCCTGAGGAGCCGAATGGTCAGATCAAGGGGTACCGGGTCTATTACACTATGGACCCCTCCCAGCCCATGAGCCAATGGCAGATCCACAACGTCCAGGACAGCGTGATCACCACCGTGCAGAGTCTCACGCCCTCTGAGACCTATACCATCCGCGTGCTGGCATTTACCTCCGTGGGTGATGGGCCCTTTTCAGACCCCATCCATGTTAAAGTACTCCAGGGAGGTGAGACCTACGCCTTGTCAACAGTGGCTATTGTTGAACCGTTATTTTAAACGAAAACTACATCAACATTGTTAAGTGTTTCCTTTATTGGGGAGAGAGTTCTAGGATGTAGAAGTTGCCTCTGTGGGCTAAAATGTTGTGATTGCATGAATGATCGCTGGTCGCTGTTTCTTGTCTGTGATCCACATCAGTGCCCGGACAGCCTACTAAGTTCCAGGTTGGTAAGGTTTCGGACACCAGCATCGAGTTCACCTGGGAGCCAGCCTACGACAAGGAGGGCATCGTCAGCTATGAGCTGCTTTACAAAGAGGGCAAGTTGGGCAACCAGGTAAAACCTCCAGCCTTTTGTCTCTGATATTTGTATGCTCTTTGAACCTGCTGTTTTATTGGAAGAGTAGTTCTCCTATTATCTGCTAAGCAATGCTGGTATCTTGGCATGAGGCTTGAGTGGTTGGAAATGACGTTGGAGTTGAAGTGCTCTCTCCCTAACAGGTGAAAAAAAAGTTTGGTCCCAGTTCTTCATACGTGGTGGAGGGTCTACGAGCAAACACTGAGTACTTCTTCTCCCTGGCAGCTGTCTCTACTAAAGGCATCGGTGCCTTCAGCAATGAGATCATCCAGAAAACCTCTCAAGCCAGTATGTGCAACTCTCTGTTTTCCTTCTTAATGATTCTGCTGAGAACTACCAGGAGCAGGGGTTTTGGGTCGCGGCCTGTACCGTAGATTTAGAGAACTAATCTCCTCTTCTCAGCTCCGGATGGCACACAGCAGACGTCCTGGAGAACAAGCTGATAAAAGTATAATAATATGTTGTATGTTACTTCCACAAGGAAAATAATTACCTTTTTGATAAGATGCCTGGTGTATTCCTTACTTCTGGGAATCGAATGA
Organism: Hiodon tergisus; assembly: GCA_025775045.1. Lineage (NCBI taxonomy): Eukaryota > Metazoa > Chordata > Actinopteri > Hiodontiformes > Hiodontidae > Hiodon > Hiodon tergisus. Next base: position 7,044 of record JAOVYW010003297.1, on the reverse strand, counting down.
AAAGGCAACACGAAACATTACTCATGTAGATAAAATGAAAAGGCAATGATCAGCACATTTGTTCAGCTACATTTGTAATTTTTTAAAGGATTTTGTATCCCAACACTTCTGCTCTTAAAAGGTTTATATTTAATCAAAATCCTAATAATTTATGTTTTTACATTAATTATGTTTTTGTCCTATACATGAAATAACTTGGTAATGAAATTGTGGTTGCGTACCTGTAATCATTGCTGATTATACTGACAATTTGTGTTGTTTCCTTTTAACGGATAGGGGTTTAGATTAGGATGAAATACAATAAGGTGTGAAAATTGCGTTTAGTTTAATGGATTATAAAAAATGTACTGATTATTATGCTAACGTTAATTAATTAATATATTTCTTTCCTTTCAAATTTCTTTTCTAAGGGGCGAATGTGATGTGATCATATGAAAATGTGTATGATAAGGTTTGATGCATCAATAACAGCGTTTATCTCTGACTGAAACGTATGAAATGTCAATGCTCTTGTCACTGTCTTTAAAACATGAGCCATACTTAGTTAAATCGTTCACTTGAGCGCAGACTGAGCACTATGAGCGGATGCTTGCGTGTCCAAACCCAGCTCGTATCATTGGCCAACTGTGACCAGGAGAGCACAGCAACCCGGCACAGTAGGCAAAGCGCCGCCTAGCTTGGGGGTGGGTAAATAGGCAGGGTTTTTCGGCGCTAACAAGCTACTCCTAATTTTGAATTAACTGATTCAGAATGGATTCCCAATTCAGACCAAAAAAGAGATGCGTGTGTGAGTGTAACCTGTGCTTGTCAGGGGTCGGACAGTCAGTGAGCAGCCAAGCCTTGACCGATGTGAATGAAATCTCACCATCATCAGCAGCAGTGAACTAGCTGTAATTCCTGAAATTACATCAGAAGGAAGTTATGGTTCATCTGTTCCCTTTTAGCAGCTTAGAACTCTCTTAACCCAGAAGTATAGTGCAGATGCCCAGATGTCTCCCCTCTGCCATCATTTTCTCTGGATTATGCATAATTTTTAAACATCTTCCAAAGCAGGAACAGCTACGATGTTGTTATTGAAAGCTGTCCTGAAGCTTCTTAAATTCGAATGATGTCACACTAATACAGTGGCATACCGTTAAAAGCGGTATATTTTTCACATGTCATTTCTGCTGCATGTTCAACATTTGTTTTTCAAATGCCGTAACTGTATGCTGTGTATAACTGTGCCACTTGGTGTGTTTGTCCGTACTGTGTGTGTGTCTGTGTCCCTTGCATGTCTATGTCTTTTTGTGTCTGTCCTGCATCCTCCCTTGTCTTGGTATATGGGAAACCTAGTGAATGGTACCTAGATACACTGTATCCTTCTCTGTTAAGCTCTTTCTCTCTTCCACCCTTGAGATGGAACAGAAGCAACTGCCCTCCCAAGAATGGCTTGTCTTCTCCCAGCTTTTCTTTTTCTGTTAGATTTTTTTTTTCCAGTTGTTGTTCCTTTGGTTGGTGATTGCATACTGCTTGCAACATATGAGGAGGCAGTTTTCAGTGTTCGCTGTGGGATGGTTCTGATGTGGCTGTCAGTAACAGCGCTGAATTTGAAGTATTTCTGAAATAAATCCATTAAACTAAAGGTAAAAGTAAGTATCCATGGAGGCCCATTTAAGTCTTCTGCTTCAGAGGATGGTCTGGCAGGCCGAAGGTGTGGCCAGTAAATGGATGGGACAGCGGTGGGACAGGCTCTGTCTCCATAACAACCGCTCCACAGTGAGGCACTCGAGTAAAAGCTGAGTACAGTCTAAAATGAGGCCAGGAAAGTCATTCAGGGCTTGGAAAATCAGAGTAAAAAAAAACGTGGGCATCTCTAATATTTGGTGAATGACCTTGGAGGTAGGTGTTATTAAGTCACTAAGGAAGTCCAGTCTGCCAGCGTCCGTACTGACCCAAGAGTGGTGTTCACCAGGGAAGACCTTGTTCTTCCCTCTGATTAAATCCACATGATCTTGGAAAAAGGGGAAAAACTTTTTGTCCTAAAGAGTTTTTGATTATGACTTTCCTCCAGCTCTAGGCCTTGGTAAAAAAAAAATTCCATCTGTCCTAGTTCAGCCGTAATGGAATCAGCTGAACACAAGGAGAAGAACTGTTTGTTAGAAATCGCTGGATTCCAGACATAAACAAAAGCAAGCCCACTAACTGGAACAAGTCAGAAAAGTAGAAATAGTTTGGGTTCACAGTCAGATCGCTCGGCAGCCTGGACTTTTATTATGACCTCAGAATGGATATGTTGAAATATATATTTTTTTTTTGTAAAAGTCTCTAAGAAATGTCAATGACGTATTTATACAGTCACTGTGATGTAGAGGCTGCTGTCATTGGGGCTTTTACCTAATTAGCCCCTGGCAAGTCACAGATCAAAAGAGCGGAGCTGTAAGACGGATGGATACACCATCTCCATTTCCCACATTTTTCAGCCCAGGTATTTTAAGACTTAAGCTCCAGCTCACTTCTTAGAGGCTGTGGTTTCAGCCCACTGGGAGCTGCTGAGACTGCACTGTGCAACTGGGAGGTTCCACAGTCCCCGTGACTGCAGGGTCCGCTCTGAATCTCAGCTCGCTAGTGTTCGCTTGTGCAGGTGTGGCCTGAGTGTCCACGTGCTCACAGAAAACTGGGGGCATGGGGTCTTCTCTCTGGCAGTTTGTGAGGGTAGCAGCCAAGGGTGGGATTGATGTGGGGGAGGTTCTAATAACCATTTCACAGCGTCAAATTCATTTCACGCTTTGCTGATGAGGTGTATGGGGCTCTCTCCATTGCTGAGGGTTGTTACAAATTGCAGCTACTGGAGTGTAAGCTCTCAAATCAAAGTGGCAGATTTCAAATCCCAGCATTTATCCAAATAAACTGTTAAGCTTCCCACTCACTTTAATTGCTGTAGGTTTGAAGATGTATCAAAATATTTGTAAAATATTTGCTCAGTCTTTCAGGAAAACAATGGGCTAAATTCATTGTTTTGAATTTTGTTAGCTGACACAGAGTAAAATTAATGAAAGGTACTCTGATAAAAAAAAGTGTCCTAAAGATGGTTTTGAAGCAGATGTTCAGATTGTGTCCTCCATACAGTGGTCTCTACACTACACTACACTACACTGAACACTAATAATAATAATAACCAGAGCAAATGCAGAAAATTCCTGTAAGCACAATTCCTACAGTGGCTTTGCAGCTTTTTAACTATTTTGGTTGTGTTCTTGTGTTGACTTTAGGGAGATTAAGGAACTCAGAAGTACCATCTGGACAGAACCAGAATGTGAGAATTTCTAAAAGTTTACAAATGCGAAACATGAATCTTCCCTAATGGGTTATTTCCCCTTTAAGAGCTCCAGAATTCTGAGCATTTATGCCAGATCTTATGATGGTGACATAGGAATTTAGGAACCTTCTGCAGACCCGGGAGCTGAGTGCACTGCCTAGGACACTTTTTCTGCACTACCAATCTGTGTCCTTAGTGTCCCTGGCTTCTATGGGACAGTTTGTCGGCTAGAGCACTTCCTGGACAGCCTCCCATTCTCCCATGCTGGTGAGCTGATACCATTGTGTTCCACAGAGCGCTCCAGGAGATGCCATAAAGGGTGTAACAGACCAAGCCGTTCTGGCGGGGGGAGGCTAGTGTGAGTATCGATGCTCACACCTTAGTCTGGAAAGTTCCTTGCACCCAATATTTGTGCATGCTCACCACAATTTAATTGGGGTATAGTCTACAATTTGCAGATGTCGGATCCTAACTCAAACCCTAACAGCTCTCTAGATCTAGAGATTCAGACTCTGTTGCGCAAAAGTGCAATTCGTATGATTCTGCCCTCTGACATGAACGAGAGGTTCTACTCAGAGTACTTCCTGGTGACCACACACTTCACACGCGACTAATTATTGAACATCTCTCAGGTCTAGGCTTGAGAGTGAACCATGCAAGTCGATACCCCGCCCAGGTAGAAAACTACCTAGGGTTTACACTAAACTCCCAGCCAATGTTCTCTACTCTGTCGGCTCTAAGGGTAGTGTGGATTTTAGCTTGCCTAGACATTTTTCAGCTAGTCAAATCTCTCCCTGTGGCGTTATTCCAGACACTTCTGAGCCTGATGGAAACAACATTTCAAACCCTTCCCATGTGTCTTCTGCACATTCGCCCCCTGCAGGCATGGTACAACCACAAGGTTCCTCCCACTTCCGCTTAGGTGTACAGCTGGGAGAGCTCACTGGGAGGGAAGTGATCACTACAGACGACTTCACGTACGGTTGGGGTGGAGTCAGGCATGCACGGGGTGCGGGAAGCCCCATGATGAGGTTGGCACATAAACACATAAAATAAACATTATCCAGCTGCATGTGGTATTTTTAAACCAGCAGGCTTTTTTAGAGGAGATTAAGGGGACGGACAGATTTGTCCGCGATGGTGGTGTCCTTCATCAATCACCAGGGTGGCATCAAGTTTGGCCTGGATTACAGTATCAGGTGACTAAGATTCTGCTCTTGTGAAACGCACATCTCCTCTCTATCCAAGCAGTTAATCCGCTGTGGGGTGGTGAACACAGCAATCGACCTCGGCCGTCTGGATCTCTCCGAAAGGGTCATTGACAATTTGCAGAATTCCAGGATGGCCTCCACTATTTCCGAATGCAGTTACAAGTGGGGGTTCGTTCAGCAATGGCACGGGATGAAGATCCCATCTCCTGTCTAATGGGAGTGATGTTACAATTCTTGCAGGACCTGCTGGATGAAGGCAGGTGTACCTAGTGGGTATTTCCACATAAAAAATGGACCCCGTCTCTCCTGGGGCACATTTTGATTCATGCGATTTACATGTCTTTTAAGACTGCCTTTTTTGATGGCAAACACTTTGGCACTTATAGCCTCTGGACTTATGTGCCCTCCACGGTTGTCTGACTGGTGAGTCAGTTGCATGTGCAGACATGTCATTACTGTGATGTACATTGCGCTGCTCAGCATGTTGGAGCCATATGGCTGTCTTCTCAACAGATGGGGAATGCTAACCCATTGTTGGCAGTTCATGTCTTGTATTTTAAAAGAAACTTTAGGTCATGCGCTGGTTCCCTGAAATATAAATATTATCACTGTTCCGTGTAGTGTCACAAGTGCCTTGGAAGTGAATAAAAAGAGGACTTACGGCTTTAGGCAATCAGTGATGCAGGTGATCAGACGCACTGTCACGAGATTTAACACAAATGCTCTGAATTCTTAAAGGTGAAATAACCCATTAGTAGTGGTTAATATTTCTGTTTCAGGAAAGTGAGATGATAAATAGTTAGACTTATGTTTCAAGGACGGCTCCATTCCAGTTTACTACTGGGAGTTACATAACCCGCTTAGACACACAGACTGAATAGACAAAAGCCCCTGTGTGGTTATGAAAATAAAAATTACTGGTCTAGTTGAGCAGGACGCAAGTCACATCTTCAGGAATGATCCACTGTTTCCCCAGGCTGCCTGGTAGGAGGGCAGGTGGACAACTGCCATGAAAGGGCCTCTGCACTGCTTGCACATGTTCCATACTGCTCTTATTAAAATAAGTCACTATAAATCTGCATTATGGGTTTGGATTCTAGTCTTCTGGGTGTTGAACCCAACCTCCTCTTCTCTCTGTTGCGTGGACACTCAGGATGCCGGTGAGGGTGTAACATACAGTCCTGACCAAGGCACAGGGCTAGCCCCCCAACAAATGTACGCACAGGGTGCAGTTCACATCAGATAGGAAACCCAGCTATGCCCCTGTTCGGTCAGCTGTACACACCTGAATCCACTGAGGCAGGGGCGTGGTTGCCTTGCAGTCTCTGGTGCTGGTAGTAAGAAAGTCTTTTAAAAATGTGTGTTAGAAAGATAACAGGTACGTATAATGGCAGTCAAAGCATGAAGAACATGTTTTTATTTATTTTTAAATCACTTTTAGGCATTTGTTACTAGTAGAATTACATACATTCATACTATGATTTCTCATTTCATCGTGCATTTTTCTTTCAGTTTCATGATCAAATAAATCTTTCTTAATAGAGATGTTCTTTTCTACTTTGGAGTGACAGCCCTTCATGTTTAGTTTCTGCTGTTGATCTGTAGCTACACTCTGCTTCGTCCCTGAAAAGCCAGCCTTCTTCATTTTTCTAAATTTATCAAAAAATAAATAAATAAATATACTTTCTAACTAGCTGTTGCTAGTACATGGAAATAGCAAAATAAAAAAGTGAGCTTTACACTTATTCTTTACAAACCATTACACTTGTCTTCTTGGACTCACCTGTACTAAGGAGAGCAGCCTATTTGCTTTACCAGAGAGCACAATTATTAACGCTTACAAAAACACGTAGCATGCAAAATTTCAGATTCTTAGGACAATTTGAATCAAACTTGTTTTCTCAAACAAGCAGCTATGTGGCTGTGCTAGATTGAAATTAAAGCTTTGTTTTGATTTAGTGCTCATGGATGTGTTATTTCTCATATGTTTTGGATAACATCACAAATGAGAATGGCTTGCTTTAACTCACCTCTGTAATTAAAAGGTACAAGACACGTCAGAGGGAGAATAAATCTCTCCCATAAGAGTGAAAGCCTGACTTGCACCTTAGTTCTTGTGCATAAATTGGTCATCTGGGGAGAAACATGTGAGATCAATCAACTGATTTCACAGTCTGCTTAGCTTTAATTAGGCTGTCCATTCAGGGTCAATATAATTCCTTTCCTTTTGTGTCTATTTACACAGACAGTAGATTGCGATAGCCCAGCTATTTGGGGACTGTGTGTGATTATTAAATAATTTTTAAAATTCCCTTATTGTGATTATAGTGTTATTTTTATCATTTATCATTTTATAATTTTATCATATTTTTGCCATTATGCATTTCACTTGAATTTGTTCTATGAGAACTTTTTGTTAAGTTTCAATCCTTTTTTGTCGTTTTCTTTGCTTTTATCATTTCTTTTATCTCTCCCATCTTTTTTTACCACCCCTCCCCCTTCCCGCCCCTGCCCCTGCCCCTGCCCCTGCCCCTG
>JAOVYW010003296.1:0-14193 GCA_025775045.1 Hiodon tergisus | reverse complement strand
AGTTTTCCAGTCTGTTCTGACAGATTGGCCTACCCTCTGAAGCGGTTTGACAGTAGAAACAGTAAGTTTCGATTGGAGGGCAAACATTGAGGTCAGCACCGTTAGCACTCCTTGAATTTTTAATACTCACGGCAAGCTTCAGAATCATTGGCTGAAAGTCCGTCTTTAAAATTAACCCCAGGTTTTCCAGAGTCGTCAATATGGTGCATTCACATTGACCAAGAGCCGCAAAAAACCTTGACAGCAGAAAAGCCACAACCGCGGGCTGAGAAGAACCCTTTGTGCATTCCGACTACAAATCTGTAGCAACAACTATCACTTTAGCCTCCATCATTAACATTAAAAATTCTGGTGTATCCCTACTAGTGTTATAAGTCTTATGTAGCGTTTTTCAGAGTGCTACTACTCTGCTGGGTTCAAGCAAGGAGTCAGACACCGATATCAACAGAAAGACGTGCTCTTTATTTACACATGCGCTTACGACCGCTTACGACCAAATCATAACCATAAAGACACTTAACGATACAGTTAACTAAACAGAACTTCTACACATCAACATTACAGAAACACAAAACATCGAACACATTATTTACATAATTTCCAGTTCGGGATCCAGGCTTCCCAGCAGCCCCCTCGGGGATGGTTAAACACCATTGGCGCTGCTTTCCATCCCCGTTACACAGCCCCCCACTCAGAGGCGACCGTCCCGGCGGCCTCGAACAGTTCCACCAGGCTGCACGCTTAGTCCGCCAACCGAGGCGGGGCCAGTCACCGGCGTGCCCCCCTGGTTCCCCAGGCTCCCCCTCCGGGTCTCTCCTCATCGGCAGAAGAAAGAAGAAGGGGCCGGCAAGCTTGGCAGAGGGCCAGGTGGTCCTGATGCAGCACCACCACTCGGCGGTGCTGATCCTGCTGCCACTTCTGCTGGGCCCCCGCGTTGGTGAGGTGGATGAGAGTGAAGGCGTGTGCTGACACACGTCGCAGGTCTGGCAGAGATGCACTGCGTCTCGGTGGCACTGGCCCCAGTAGAAGCGCTCACGGAGCCGCCGCAGGGTCTTGGCTACCCCAAAGTGATCCGTGTCTGGCCGGCCATGCACCGCCTGCAGCACACTGGCTCACAGCGCCTGGGGGACCACCAGATGCCACCTGAACTCACCGCTCGCCGGAAGACGCCACCCCTTGTGCAGGACCCCTTCGTAGACTTCCAGGGTGTCCCACGCCGCACAAAGGGCTTTGACTCCGCAGGGGTGAGGGGTGAGTACGGCCCGGTCTGGTCGACGCCCTTCCTTCACCCACTGCAGGACTGGTCTGATCTCCGGGTCTTCAGCCTGCAGGCGGGCCAACTCCCCGGGCGGCATCTCCAGACCGGGGGCCATTGGTCAACTCTTGGGGGGCTGCTTTCATCACCTCCTCCGGTGACGAACCCCCACCGCCACATCCGTGGCGACGCGCCGGGATGCCCCCTCGTTACCACCTTTAGGGAGGAGGGGTACACTCGCAGCCAAAATGCGAGCTCCACGTGGCGGCGAAGGTCTTCTGGGAGTAGCCCCCGGAGGAAGATCTGGAGGGCAAGTTCCTCCTGGACCGCCGGGCGGAAACCCCGGATAACTCCGCCGGACCAGGTAGCGGCCGTCAGCAGCTAGCGGGCCTAGCTTCTCCCCCGGCTTCCTCTTAAGCACTGATAGTTTTTCCCGCCAGGCGCTCGCTAGCTCACTGGCTCCGAATCTCTGCTGCAAGGCTGCAACGAGAGCCTCAGAGTTGAGCCGCTGGTCCTCCAGCACGTCCAAGAGGGCCTGGCGAGCGCCGCCAATCCCCTGGGGTCCCGCGGTCTGGTGCTGCCCTCTGCCGGAGACGCCCATCCAGGACCTCCGTCTTCCAGCCAGCGCGATCCGCAGGGCTGGCCACTGCTGGTCCGTCTTGGGAGGGGGTGGAGCTCTTCCTGCCGGAGTTGGAGGCTGAGCAAGGCGGCTTCCCTCTCCAATTCTTCCATCCTTGCTCGCAGCTCGCTCTGCAACTCCGTCTTCTCCCTCTTGGCGGAGTCTTCCTGGTTCTGTGAATGATCCATGATCCCACCCTGACACCAATGTAGCGCTTTTCAGAGTGCTACTACTCTGCTGGGTTCAAGCAAGGAGTCAGACACCGATATTAACAGAAAGACGTGCTCTTTATTGACACATGCGCTTACGACCCCCTTGACGAAGGCGGAACTGGCAGTGAAAAGAATTCACTACACAAATGAAAATGCAGAAAGCCCATACACACTCAAGCAAACCAGCCCACAGTGAGGGAACCAAATCATAACCATAAAGACACTTAACGATACAGTGAACTAAACAGAACTTCTACACATCAACATTACAGAAACACAAAACATTATTTACATAATTTACAGTTCAGGAGCCAGGCTTCCCAGCAGCCCCCTTGGGGGTGGTTAAACACCATTGGCGCTGCTGTCCATCCCCGTTACACTTATAACACTTATATAAGTCTACGGGCTTAAATTGAAGATTAAATAATTTTCTATGCTAACAATGGCATTTAAAAAAATTACATAACAGAAAAGTACTAAATTAATCTAAATGCAGATATAATTTTTGGGTTAGCATTGAATTTTTACACTTTTCAGGACCCTAGGAAGGAATAAATCCACATCTTAGGAACAAAACGTTTGGTGCATTTATCTATAAGTACTAATTCTCTAATGTACATTTTCCTTTAAAATCAAGCCCAAGTGTGAAAAAAGTTAACAAAACACAAAATATTTATGTTATATTCTTGCAGTCTTTAGAAGCCAAATGCGAAGTTCCTAACGATAATACAGAATATTTTAGAAAAGTCTATACCAGGAAGTAAATGTGTAGGAAATATTTGTTTTTCTGAATATTTGAGAGCCATTTTACAGACAGAATATTTCATATTATACCTTAATGAAAAGCTCAGAAAGCTTAGATTTGGGAAATAAAAATATTTTGATTGGGTATGATTGAGATCTCATCAAAAGAGGCATCGGCGCATGCCCCCTGGTTTGCTTTAAAATCTCTCAGAACTGCATTGTAAAAACAGATGGGGTGAAGGTTGTTTATAGACCGAATCAGAATGTTGGTGAACTAAGAAGTGACTGGATGGAAAATTGACTTCCATTTGACATAACCGCTCAGGTAAGATAAATAGAACAATAGCCCTTTTCTTGAATCAGCTTCCGCTTGCACAAACTGGTTTGAGGTTTAGATTATGGTAGGGTTAGAATATCCTTGATCAAAGCTTGAGAGCATTACTTTTCAGTAATGAAAATTACCATTATACTAAGGACGATGCAAGACTTACAATAGCAAAGCCGTTTAATGCCCTCACAAAGAGGAACACCTACTTCCACTGGACAGGGGATTGCGAGGAAGACTTTGTGGAACTGAAGAGACGGCGGACCTCTGCACTTCTACTGGACTACCCTCTTAACAGTTGTGATCTAATTCTAGACACAAATGCTAGCGATTCTGGGATTAGGGCTGTCCTGTCCCAGATATAGGATCAGAAGGAATAAGTGTTAAGGAGCAGAAGATCTCCCACAGAACAGAATTACTGCAGTACAATGAGGGAGGCCATTCATTGTATGTACAGACCACAGAAGCTGATACAGATGAAAGCGCCAGTAACTCAATTAACTTGCACAAGGGCTTGAGAAACTGGGGGAATACGATTTCCAGGTTATCCATCATCCTGGTCACCACCAATGAAATGCTGATATCTTGTCCTGAAGAGTCTGTCGCAAGTCATGTCCATGAACTGTGCCATATACCTCCATCAATAAATTTAGGTGGGTTGAAACCTATTCCCTGCCCAATGACTAGCCTGCAACTGCGTCAGATGTACTAACCCCCAAGTGGGTGGGCTGCTATGGTGTGCACTCTACACAGTGACAAGGGTCCTAACTTAGAATCTGAGGTCTAAGTGGATTGGTTCACCACTCTGCAAAAGATCGATGTCACCGGGACTGGGTTATTGTGATCCAATTGGCTCTAATAGCTTTTGCAACTTGGGAATGATGCAACTGAACTAAAGTGCTGTCAACACCATTTCAAAATCCGTCTTACTACTGGCTCTAGGTCATTCTGTAGAGCAAACCAAGAAGCAGTATGAGAAAAAAGTGTCTCCTGAAACCAATACCAAGTGGGTGATCGTCTGGAACCTGTTCAAAGGCACCCAGAGCATACAGAATCGGTTGAGAAAGTTTCTACCGTTCTATGAAGGACCTTACTTGACACAACTTGACGACCAGGTATACCATATCCAAAAGAGCCTCAGGAAAATAAGTGAATGTAGTGTATAAAGCTAATGCCTTACAATTCCTGGACCCCACTAGGATGGCAAAACCATGGTACACACTTACTGTATGACCCAAAAGAAACGGGAAACCACCGAACAAATATGGTGATTGGGTGGTTCATTAAATTGTAGGACTTGAATTCAATTGCTTCATCTAACAGAGAGAAATTCAGCACTTGTCATCCTTTAAAAATGTAATAATGTGTTCATAAGTTTGTTCTGAAGCACTACATGCCGTTCTGCTAATGTGAAATGTCAATGGGTGATGATAACAGTTGTATCACAGAATGTGCTTTGTTTTTGTTGGGGGTTTTTGTTTTTAATGCATTGCGGCAAGATTATGTATAATGAGGGAAAGCTAAATGTTGTGCCTGCCAGTATGTGGCAGAAGGTGTATTGTATGGTGGAAGTATTCTATTCTTTTTGCAATAGCAATTCCAATAATTGCACATTCCTCTTTACAGATTCAGACACTGTATGTTTCAAAACTGTTGGACAATTGTTTATTCCTCTTTTGTTAAGTAAAAGCAACACTTGCACAGTCTTGCTACCCTTGCTGCACTTTCTTTGCAAAGAAGAAACTCATTGTTGGACATTACTTTGCAGGTTTTAAGGGTTGCCTCCAAAGATGAGCATTATAAAAGGGAACTTTTATGCGGTAATAATTCAGAGAGTTAAAATATGTATTTAGATTTAATTTGGATAAAAGGAAATTAGCATGCACTTTCTCAAGGCAGGAAGTTAACGCAGATTTGTTTATTTTGGAAAATTTTTATTCAGTTCTAGTTCGTTACCCTACGTCTAGCTAAACAATTTCTTTTAAAATAAAATTTAAAAGTGACGAATGTCACCTACCTACTGGATCAGATAACTGGTCATGTTTAAAGCGGCAACAACCGCAACAACAACAAAACATACATAGGAAGCATATATTATCGAACATATTGTGGCAACCTCGAGGCGTCAGGATGATGGATGCGGCAGAAGCCCCACCCCCCTCAAGCTAGGGGGCAGGTCCTTGAGGGGCGGTATGCTCCCTCCCCAGCAATCGCCGGCACAGCTGACAGGCATCGGCTGATTGGGGAGGGAAAAGAACAAAAGCCGGCGGATATGAGGAGAAGAGGTCGGCGCCCAGGGAAGTTACAGGCGAGGGCTATCCAAAGGTAGCAAGCGCCGATAGTTAAAACCAGTGTTTTCTGTGTTTCAGCTCCGGCCAGGAGACGAACGAAAGTGAGTCAAACAAGGAGGACGAATTATTTTCTTTACAGAATATTTTTTTCCGACGTTATTTTATGCCCGGATCCGGGAGGTCTTTTTGTTGCCTTATACCCTGAACAGGGAGGACTTTGTGTTGCGTTTTCCGGCACAAGGGTGCCGAATAAAAAACTACGCTTGTATTCCGAGCTTACCCGAGCGATTCTTGTGTGGATTCCTCTCTCTGTTGTATGCAGCGCAGCCAGTTTGCCCCGTGGTGTCACATTTGATGGAGAATGCGGGCACTGTGACTCCACTACCTGCGCATGCACACAGAGAGGGTTTGCCCAGCACCTAACATGGATGCCGCACTCAACCTACTAGCCCAAGCCCAAGCCCAGCAATCTCAGGGGATGGCCGCTGTCCAAGAAGAAGACAATGTGGAGGCTTACCTGCAGGTTTTTGAGCGTTTTTGAGCGCACGGCAGAACGAGAGGGCTGGCCAACGGATTGCTGGGGCCACCTTCTGGCCCCTTTCCAGACCGGGCGCGCCCAGCAGGCCTGCCGCAACGAGGCAGCAGACTACCCCACGCTGAAGAGGGCCATCCTGGCCCGACAGTGCCTCGGCGAGGACATCCACATGCCGTCTGCCAGCCACGGGGAGGGACAACCCCCAGGGAGGTGCCTGATCACGACCTGCTGGGCCCACAAACACCCCGCGGCCCCGAACCTGCCGGTGCGGGTAGGAAAGCGGGATACGTGGGCCCTCATAGACTCTGGCAGTGTGGTGACCCTGATCCGGCCCGAGCTGGCAGAAGGGAGTCCAGGAGCACCCATTGCGGTCGCCTGCGTCCACAGACCTTCGCAGTGTTGGTACCCCAGTTACCGGCCCCCCTCCTCATTGGGCGTGACTGTCTTCAACAGGTTCTGGGGCCCGTCAGGAGGATTCATCTGGAGCCACCTCCGAGGCAAGCTCGCCCGGCCTGCACGGCCGTCACCGACCCTCCGAGCCCCCTGAGCCCACTACGGACGAGGAGGGTGATGAAGCCAGACCCCCAGGGACCCCAGACACCCCCACGGAAAGATCCCAGTCTGCTCCCCTAGCGGATCAAGAGACACTAGACACCGCTACAGTAGGAGCCAGGGCTGCTCCTCCAGCGGAACAAGGGACCCAGGACACCGCTGTAGCCACGGAAGGGTCCCAGACCTCTTCGGGGAGGCCACGGGATAGCTCCCCCCTCACAGAACTGTCTGAGTTCCCCCTGGCCACAGAGGAATGGTTGGGCCGGGTAGGGCGGTTCGCCACTGCGCAGCTAGAAGACCCGGCCCTGAAACAAGCATGGAGCCAGGTCCAGATGCACGACGGGCGACCGTGTGAACCGGTAAGACCCATACCTTCTCTGTACTTTGCCACTAGGTGCGGCCTGTTGTATCGGGTGGTGCAGAAGGTGGGGGAAATCCACGAACAGTTGTTGGTTCCCAAGTCTTATGTCTCCCAGGTCCTTTACATGACCCACTCCCACCTACTTGGGGCCAACTTGGGTATGGACAAGACATGGAGCATGGAGAGAGTTGTTGTCCGGTTCTACTGGCCCGGCATCAAACGGGACATCACAGAGTATTGCCCTCAACACACAAACCCCTTATCCCTCTACCCATCATCGAGGTACCCTTCGAGCGGCTGGCGATGGACATCGTGGGGCCCCTGCCCAAACCAGCCAGGGTCACCGCTACATCCTGGTCCTGATGGATTACGCCACTCGCTACCCGGAGGCCCTTCTTCTCCAGGCAGCCACAGCTAAGGCAGTGTCTAAAGAACTCTTTTTGCAGTTTAGCGGGGTGGGGATCGTGAAGGAGATTCTGAAGGACCAGGGAACCTGCTTCATGTTCAGCGTCTTGAAAGAAGTGCTCCAGCTGCTGCAGGTGAAGCAGCTGAGAACGCCGGTATACCACCCGCAGACCGACAGGCTCGTGGAGCGCTTCAACAAGATCCTCAAGCAGATGTGGAAGAAGGTGATAGAGGTAGATTGGAAGAATTGGGACCAGCTCTTGCCCTAGTCCTGTTTTCCATCCGGGAGTTACCCCAGGCCTCCACGGGGTTCTTCCCCTTTGAGTTTCTGTATGGGGTTGTTGGATTGGCTAAAGAGGCCTGGGAGAGCCAGCCCTCCCCCAACCGCTCTGTGATCGACCACATCGAGAAGATTAAGGCTCGAATGGCGCAGGTCTGGCCTGTCATAAGAGAGCACCTCCAACAACCCCAGCGGGCAAAGGCCCGAGTCTACAACCGGGGTGCCCAGGTGCGCCAGTTCCAACCGGGGAGTGGGTCCTGGTTATCCCCATGACCGAGTGCAAGTCTCTTGCCAAGTGGCAGGGCCCGTACGAAGTGGTCGCCCAGGTGGGGGAGGTAAACTACCAGGTGCGTCAACCTGGGAGACGCAAGCCGACGCAGGTCTACCACATCAACCTGCTAAAAAAGTGGCATAGGCTACCGACTCCCTAGACCTCTGCTCTTCCGATCCTTTGCGGCTCACTCCCCACTCCCAGAGGCCAGAGCCAGGACCTCCAGGAACTTGTCCTCCAGCATCAGGATGTGGACCTATCGGGACGGACCACACTTACCTACCACGACATCCAGACGGAACGGGGCGTCCGGGTACGCCTCCGACCCTACCAGATACCCAAGGCAAGGCGGGTAAGGAACATGTTGCACCTAGGAGTCATCGAGGAGTCCCAGAGTGCCTGGTCCAGCCCCGTGGTCCTAGTCCCCAAACCGGACGGCTCCTTCCGGTTATGCAACGACTTCCAGAAGCTCAATGAGGTCTCCAAGTTTGACGCCTACCCCATGCCCAGGGTCGATGAACTGATTGAACGCCTGGGGCCGGCCCGCTTCATCGTAATTGTCACAAGATGCTTATGCCCTAAAGGCCATAAAATTACTAAATTATCCACCGTGAAAGTTAGCTTGGGCTGTGAAGTAACGCTGATTTGTTCCAGTGTTCTATAAACTGAAACAGGAGACAATGGAAATGTCAGCCCAGAGATTTCATAACACTGGTAATTCTGACATCTGGCCTGTGTGTGTTGAAAAATAAAAATGTATGTGTTTTTTTATTTTGGGTAAAAAATATGGACTTCTTATATGCAGTTATCTGTACCACTAGGTGGGGTGTTTGAAGAGGACGGAGCAATTAAAACTATGCATCTTCTATCCAGGTTTTAATATATATATATATTTTTTAAAACATTCACATATTGGGCGGTTGACAATCTTGAAATTATGTTTACCATTTACAAATGTTGCATTTAGGTATACTAAGCTGTGCTGAATAACCTGATCATTACAGTTTAAGACTGTACCCCCAATGAAACTTAAAAGACCCAGCAGTTCTTTAATTGAACCTTTCAGGTTTTCCTTTTGGAACATTGTACAGTATAACCATGGGTTGTCTGAAACTTGATGAGTATCAGATGAATAATTCTAATGTTAATTATAAGGTTGAATAATGTATGCAAAATCCTTTCATTCTGGGCAATGAAAGAAGTTAGATGTGTCATTAAATGTACAAGCTTAGTTTAATATGAATTTACTCGGGGAACTTGTAGTATGAAGACAACTGTTTTAATATATACATAAGAGTTTAAAATAAGTTCACAAGTTCAAAAACTTATGAACATATTCACACAAAGCTACATATCTAATTAAAATGAAGTTCATAGCATATCATTACAACATAAACTTTAAACATATTTTGCTAAGCCTTTCACTGGGGGGGGAAGCAAAAAAAGAAAAGAAAGCTATTTTCCATGTGCATTAGCAGAATATATTGCTTAGAGAGAGAATTTATTATAGACCAGTAACAAATATTAATTTTCTGAACTGCAATCCAAATTCCATTCTTATTGCTAAATATGCATTTTAAAAGTGCTAAAATATTTAATTTCCATCGAATTGCTTCCTGACATCGCAGAAAATCGCATTATCTATCATATCAGCCTGGAGGCCTGGAATCTGATCTTGTTAAATTATTCTTCATGGCAATGATCTTCAATTAATTTGCTGAAATGAACAATATTGATTTGCTTATTAAATATGATCTGCCCACTGTGAATTTTGCACCAACCTGTATGGTAGATTTTTATTCAAAGTCACAGTTATTTGCTGTTCTCCAGCAAGAGAAAAAAAGACTAGGCTCATTACAGAAGATAAGGCAGCTGTGTAAAACCAGAACACATTTATCGCCTCAGATTATTTATCCCATTCACTAAAGAAGCACCCCAAATAGGTAGGTTGGCAGATGTCCCTTTCTTATGTTGACAACATGGTTTGACTCGGGCTAAGGGTGGGTGCCACAGACAATAAAGCCCTCAAGGGTTAACATGACTCGATTACGCCACCTAGGAAATTGCACCTGAAGAAGTACGTTTTCCCCAAATAGACCATCAACCGATTAAAGCAAGGAAAGGAGTACAAGGTGCTCCTGTAGATTACCAGCGAGTGCTAAAGAGACATGATGCAATGGGCACAAACCCTAACTTATCATTTAGCACCAAGCATACAATTTATGGATAAATGGTGTTCTCAAATGCAATATCAGGTGGCATCGCAAACTGGCGAGAAAATACCTTACACAACGCAAAAACATACTCCAACCAGAATGTATACTTTCAGGCTGACAGTCATAAACAGCAGTCTGTTTCTAAAAATGTACAGACTAAAACCAAACACGCAGACCAAAATAAAGCCAAACAAAAGAAAGAAGCCAGTACCTTAAAGAAGCTTAATACCTTCTTACAAATCACAGATAATAATTTATATGTACGTTATTAGGCGTGATCTCTGTTATTTAAACTCTGGGTAAGCCTATGAACTGTATAGCAGTTCCAACAATAATCAAATATTACAACTTTACAGGAATACAAAACAACAGGAGTACAACCATTTAAAATTAATTTGAATGTAGAAACCAAGCACTCCATGGCATATAATTTATACCCTGGAGGCACTCTTGGGTCAACAAGAACATGGTGAAGGATACCTCATCAGACCACATCAACCTACAGTACCTCAACGCTCGGATACCCATTGTCTAGGCTCCCTTTTCCGTTATACTCCGTTAAAAATCCTCATTGCCACATGTAATGTTCTTTTTATTTTTGGTATCCAATTCTCTTCTTGTGGTTTTCAATTATCTCCACACTACCCCAGGTTGAAACCACAGTGTGGGCAAAGTATGTAAAAAGTTGCTCTTCTGTTTTGCCTTACAGTAAAGACCAATGACCTTGTATCATGGTTTTGACATATGGAGTTTTGCTTATCACTGTGTTTCAATGATGATTGATGTCTTTCCTAGGCTGACATCACCTTTGAGGCTGTTCCTTGTAACACGCTAGTGCATAGAGATGTTTGTGTGCTTATTGGGCAATGCGTGGCTCCCATAATTAGTTACATTTTTCACATGACAGTACACTTTTTTGTTGTCATTTATTTGTTTTTGTTTTTTGTTGTTGCCCTTTTTCTGTTTTTTGTTTCCACTTTGAGGTCACAGACTGAACAGGATCACATGCACAGATGCCATGCCTGACTCTTGGCACTTCAGAACGTACCTACCAAACAACGGTCAAAGGAAATTATTTTCAATTATTTTCAATTTCAACAGAATGAAAGCAGGATATTACTGCCACTGATACTGCAGGGTATTGAGATACTGCAGGATACCAGATATGAGGGAAATCAAGATGTTGACTTGACAGACCTAATGATAAACTCATAGAGTGTTTCTCTGGATAGGTGTTTAGAACAAAACAACAATATTTGTGTTTTGGTTTTATTTTGCTGTTTGGGATTGTGCACAGAAAAGTAGTTTGCCCCAGTGCAATTTTATTGACAGTTAAGGACAAAGAGCAGGACACACGTGATACAAACGCTTTGACTTGCCAACACTCATCATATAGAATAGTAAATTTGAACAGTCATTACATATCCATTGGACAGAGAGACCTGTCCTAGGTGATCATGTCAAAAAAATCCTTTTAGCACAGCATACCATAAGACTATTCTGAGGTGCCACTGATTTATAACTGAATGCGGAAAATGTGGCCATGCATCTGTGAGGATAGCTAAAGCAAATATAATACATTAAGGAGTGAACAATTAGTGTCTGTCTATGAAGAACATTGCTTTGACCCTCCACTTTGCAGTTCCATTGTTGTTCAATTAAGCAACCCACTTCCTCACAAATTACATTGACAGATCACAAGATCTTTGTGTGGGTTTAAAGGCTTTCCAGATTTTGTGCTGAGAATTTTGCTTGCTTTTTTCCAAAAGTTTAGTCAAACCATCAAAATAACTCTTTTTAACTAACATCTATATTATTCATTTAACGCCTTGAAAATAAGTGATCTGAGTAAATGAATGCACTATCTATACATTTAAATGAATACACTATTTGTACATTTAAGAACATGTATTCATGCTGTGTGTCATTATCATAGGCTGGTGGCTTTACTGTTGTTTTATGAAAGGTGTTGCAATTCACTTGAATACAATTATTATATGTATGTATGCAACGTCATGCATTTACATTCCAAAAAATGTTTTACCTAAAAATAAATGTAATAAAGTATAAAAATATGCATCGCGACTTATTAAATTACGTTTTATGCTCAACTTAAATACATACCTAGGTAAATAATGCATTTAACAAATAGTTAACAAAAATATTTATATTTAAAGTTTGGTAGATTAGTCTTCATACATGCTTACTAAGGAGCTGATATTGGATTCTCACACCTGATTACACAAGGCATATTTTTTCATTTTATATGTAATAAATACTGTATCAGTTTTTCTTGCACATAAACCAATAATAAGCCACCCGTCAATACCTACTTACCAATATTAATTTGAAAACAAAGAATAGTCTCTGTCTCTAGTTTTGAGGGCAGGGTGAATAGATTCCCCTGCTTGATTCCTGGCCACTAAAGCATGGCAGATGTGCTACAAAGTAGTTTCCAATTATTATCAGGAGCGCCCTATCTCTTTTCTGCTCCTGAAATATTGATTTTACATTAGATAAACATGAATCTTCTAAATAAGAGGTGAATGAGCAGGAATTGACCTCCCCATTGTATTGTGTAGTTAAAAAGGCAGTAGGACACAGTCTGTGGCGTTTAATTTTAAGCCTAATTATCTTTCCCAGTGAAGTGTATTGGAGTAACAAATGGCCCGCGAGCTGAAACTCAGATTCTCAGTGTAGACTGCAAAGGTCAAACACCAGCTAATATTCCGGGAATAAAAAAAAATAAAAAAAATCAAACTAAATCATTTGGATTAATGTTAAAAATCCAAGAAGGTTATGGAATATAAATTGTGTCACAACATTGGAGAAAATGTCGAAGTATCTTTTTAATTATTAGACTGTGAAAGTATTTAAGTTATTGCCAAATACACGTTTAAACAATAATTATATTTAGTGGCCAATTTATTGACTGTATCAACACTAAGGGGGTTCATACTAAAATGCCCATTTAACTATATATGACCTTCAGTGCTTATAAATTTTGTTGTAATTATACCTACCTTGCACTATTTTTTCATTTATTCCCTACTGTGTAAATACTTTCACAACCATTAATACAGCTCTAATGTTATTGCTGCTAAAGTCACTGTTGTCAATAATTTTTGACTGTCAAGCGCATTTTACAAGGGACATATGGGACTGAAACAAACTTGTTTGACTTATGCCTACACATTTCCATTGAGACAGGTAATCAGTGTAAGGGCTAAGTGCCCATACATGAGGTAACTAAAGTCAGTTAATAAAGTACAGCCTACACCAGGTGAAATATTTTAGTCCTTAAAGTTAACCACACAGCACGATCATGATTGTGAGTAGTATGTCAGAAAATAGGTCTCAGTAACGTTTTATTAATCAATAATGCACTGGGCCACATCAGACCATTACACGTTGTGCCTTGTTTTAATATTCCCCATTCATTTTCTTAATATCTCGAATATCCATCTTACAAGGCTTCTCAAACAGACTACGGGATTTGTAAAGAAATCAGCGAACACATGAAATACAATGATTCACAACAGATCATAGGCATATTTTACTACATAACTAATGAATAAAGAAATCATGAATCCTAGAAAAACTATTAGGACAACAAATATAAGGGCAACCTAAATAGATATATAAATGCAAAGGGACTGAAACTAAATCTGAGCAAGATAATAAAATAATGGACATTTCCACAATACTTTATTCTTAGAATAGAATAGTCCCTTTAACAACCATATTATGTTATTATGGTACAAAATGTCCTTACTGATAAACAGGGAAGAGCTGGGAGAACCACTTGTGAGAAATCAGAGGAATCATGTGAAGTGTTGGTGCTGATGGTGTCCATGGTTCAACGAGTAACAAAGAAAGTAAAACTTTGTTCATTTTGTCAGATCACAGTGGTACGCATGCGAAAAGCTTTCACCTCTAGTCTAAATAGAACTAAAACCAACAGAGTCTCACTAAAATATTTCCTCCCAGATGTTTATAATATAGGTGTGTTCCACCCCAAAACATAACTGGACAAAAGTGCTTTAATAAATAATGTAGCGTTTTTCGGAGTGCTACTTCTCTGCGCGGATTCAAGCACGAGACCGACACTGTTTAACAGGAATCAA
>JAOVYW010003295.1:0-14195 GCA_025775045.1 Hiodon tergisus | reverse complement strand
TATATATGTAAGGGTTGGCACGTTTCCTATGCACAGTGTAGTAGTGTTGTTAAATGGTCAGACTTATGAACTGATTGTGAACTCAGTGAAAATTTATAAATAGCTTAGTTTGTTTGAAATTTTTTGTTAAGCAAATATAAATATGGTTTACCGACAGATTACCGATTACAGATTACCGACAATGTTCTGTGGCACTTCAGTTCTCTAGCTCAAGAGATTTTTTTACTATATCATAAATACCATTTTTGAGTTATCTATCTTATTAACTTACATACCCAGTTAATTTATGCATCTGTATCTTCACTCTCCTCCAGTCAGCGCTAGACCTCAGGTGCGGGCTGTGTTGCCTGCAGTGTGAAAAAGAGACAGACGGCTCTTTTCTAGGAAATGGGAAGTTTATTGTTATTATTTAAGTGACACATTAAGATTTGAAGTCAATGCCAGTTATAAAGAATAGCTTTACATGTACATTTTAAGTTTAGGTGTTGACTCCAGCCACTCAAACTGTGTTTTTTTGTTCCGCCGACCACGCCAGGAGGTCTGCCCTGTATGATTGAGAAGTTCCAGCATGAGCGGTGAGCGGTGAGCTGGAACTGGTCCTCGTAATTGGCTGTGGGGTGGGGGACTGATGACCAGAGTTCACACAGGGGAGCAAGGTGAGGCTGAAGCAGGGAGAAAGACAGAGGGTCTGGTGCGAGCGTCTTTGGGGATTATTAGTTCGAGGGGCAGGTTCCACGGGAGAATGGGCGGAGGACTGGGAAAAGGTTTACGGCACCGTTTCATCCCAAACCTCCCCTCGGCCCAACTGAACCACATCGTCCCGGCATCGTAGAACGCCCCTGCGTTAAAAGAACAAACCCAGCTGCCAGACTCCACGGACACAGCACAGTAACGATAAATAAAGTAGTAATTATTCAATTATTCACGGTCGATAACTCATAAACCGTAGCATAAATCACAATTTCAGATCATTCTTAATACAAATGATTTTGAAATGTGGCTTTAAACTTGGCTAATTGACAAAGTTATGAAGTAATGTCTCCCAACATTTTTATTATTATTTTCTGTAAAAATTTGAGCTTAAAAAATTGAGCTTCATTTTGCTTTCATAGCTGTCAGGTCACCTTTGCCGTGGTGCGTTTCATGGATTCTGCCAAAGGCCAAGGGGTAGATTTTATAGATCGAAGCTGGAAAACGAGCTCAGTGTGAGCGTAAATTTACCTGCAGTCACGTATTCAAGCACGGTATGAATACACAATAAAACACAGTGATATTGCTATAAGCTGACAACAAAAAATAAGGCTACTTGCTCCCTGATTTTTACTGTTGTCTATTAATTGGTCGGGTGAATTTAGTCCTTGCTATGGCCTTCTGGGTGGGGGGGGGGGGGGAGTTTAGCACCTCCTCACTTGGCTATTTATCCTCCATCCATCACAAGGGAAACAAATTAATCAGTCAAAGATGGGCCGCTCCAAGGTCTCCTACATCTGGAAAATCGGTGGATTTACTGGTTCCGATTTGTGGCGTCTTAGGAAGGATCCGCCTTGGTGCCTAGGCCAGTAAAAATAAAGCAGGCCAGGGGTGCCTAAGGACCTGGCGCCCCCTGATGGCCGTAAGACAACAGTCGGCATGCTGTGGGTGATGCCTGTGGAGGCGCTTGTGGCAACAGCGCCGCCCTCTCTGCTGCCAGCGGCGCCGCAGCAGTGAGCCCCATGGAGTGGCCCTAAGAGTGGAAAGGGGCCAATCTAAGTTAATACACACCTTCTGCATTTGACTGCCATCTATGTTTTCATATGCAGCTCAGGGGCCTACCCGAGAGTCCACAGATTGCCCGAGACGGACCTTTTAAGCCTTGGCCCACAATCCTGGCCCGTCTATTGTTGCTTTTGTTGGTTCTGAATTAGCACGCCGAGGTGGAGGAGAGTGTGTTGAGCATCCCTCGGCTGGGAATTGTCTCGGCTGGGTCCGCGGTATGCTGCTGGGGGGTTATCAGGGAATATCAGGGAATCTCTATGCACTGTAACCCTGGTAATGAAACGTTGTGTATTGCGGGCGCCCGTCTCCACTTTGTTTTTCTCCTTATTGAAGTTTTCATTAAAAGAAAGTTTTTATAGCTCGTCTTTCGTGGCGGGTCCCACTGGGTCCCACTGTGTGGGAGTCACTGGGAATAACCAGCAGCAATTAAACCAATGACACTGTCTTTCTCTGTCACAAGCTGCTGCAAACCCCAGTTTTATTTCCCTAATTTGATAAAGTCAACTTCCAATCCAATGGCGTACATATTAAAATACATAATAAAATTTTATAATGTAAATATCGCCTGGTAATTGGTAAAATAAATTGTCACTTAGTTATTTTACGACAATCCAATTAGATCCTGTCAAGCAATTCTTGAGTAATGGATAAGTATACGTTATTATTTGCTTCGGTATGATACCTCCTAAAGGGATTTTAACAGGTTGGGGAGGGGCTCGAGTTGATCGACAAGCTGTTTCTTTACTTCACGCATGAAAAACACGGAATATTTAAAGTCAGTTTGTTTTATAGCCAACCAAACACACTATTTCACTGTCTGCCAGTGTTCTTGGTTCCAATCTCGGCATACATAATTTGCAAACCTGTGCACTATTTACATAATTACGCGTTTTTGCCATAATGTTGAATTTGTTTCTTATTGTGTGAAGAACACTGCACAGGCAATTAACGGGAATTAGTTGAAGAATTACATCAAATTTAATTTGCTGTCCAACAAATCATTTCACGGTATTGTACAGATTAACTAGGTAATTATCCACGCTATTACAACAAAACAAGTATTTGTTTCGTTTAATTGAATAGTTTGAATAGCTTCAATAACGTGTAATAATAAGCTGTAGGCTTGCTGATTGTTCATATTGCCTTTTAATTCATGTGATGGATAAAATCTCAGCCATTTGGTCAATATTAGTATAGTAACAGTGAGTATTAGTACAGAGGAACAGTATTAGTACAGAGGAACAGTATTAGTACAGAGGAACAGTATTAGTACAGAGGAACAGTATTAGTACAGTAACATGGTGTCCACTCATTTAAGGATCTTAAAAAATGATTACATAAACAAACATTTTAAAAATGTTTTTTGTAAAGTTCACTTGGGTGAAAATGACAAACGAATTATTGTGGCCAGAGAAAAACGGAAAACAAAAACGCTGTCGTGTGGCGACATCTGACAGCCACTGATAGAAATCGCTTATTTGAATCACGGCAATTCTGGTTCTAACTGGTGTTGAGTGTCCTATATCTGCGTATTTATTAATTGCGTTTTTAAAGTTATTACTAACTTATTGTCAATTCAGTTCACATAAAACTCTGGCACGGTCGTTCACTCTCTGGTCCGAACAGATAGTGAATAGCCGAACTGCACGCTGATGTATTGGTCATTCGAGATAAAGAGCCCACACTAATTATTTTAAGCCCAAATTAGATGGAAGACACAGTGTGTGATAAGAGATGCAGAGCGTTTAATGAATGTTAGTTCAAATGCGGAGTAGGTGGAACAAAGGAGACCTCACAGTCATTGATTGTCTGAAAAGGCATTTTGACCCCAGTGTTCTCCTGTTAAAAAGCAAATCTGTGGTTCTCGCAGTACTCAGTACAGTAAAATTTAAATGCAGCCAATCAATGTCTGTGCATTACAGGCCCTCGACGTTGTCTTAGAAACGTGAGATTTGTCACCGTCATTTCTGATCTACTCGAACATGCAGTGCAGGAAAAAACAACGCTTCTTCGGGAATCTGGAGCTGGGAGATAACTATTAATATGTTGATTTTTTACACAAAAGACTGTCACAGGGAAAACTCCCTTTCATTTATTTCCCCGAGGACAAAAGCATTAACATTATCAATCGGAGGAGCAGTATCGTTTAGCGAGAAGCAATATCACGCCACGTCATACATCGTATCGTCGGATGATTCTCTGAGCTGAAATTGTGTCAAGACAAGATTGTGTCGTTTAGTGAAGTAAGGGGGACGGGGTAGCAACTCCTCGCATGGGGAGCACCAATCATGTAGGTTTAGCTTAATCAGATCTCATTTATTTTGTCATTTATATTTAATACATTTTAATACATTTCATTTAAAAATGATTAAAAAAAATAATAATAATAAATTGTCAAATCAAATCAATCAGTCTCATATTTAAGTAAATTTACCAATACATTTAGGACTACAATTAATTGATTGTATTCACTCATATTATGTGTGAATGTTGGTGAAGGCGTAAGTTCTTGGAATCGTGGCAAGATGAATTTAATCGATATTTAAATCAAATCAACACAGACCGCCTGGTAAAGGTATAAAGGTGTCACGGTTCACCTTCACTTCTTCTGTTACTCCGTCACGTTTTTTTCAATCACCAAATTATGAAATTAACATTCCTCTAACTCATGTGCACTGTTTCGTCCATTCCTTGTTTTCAATCGCCCTGGACCTCTCAACTTGGTTTCTGTCTTCTATATAATTCTGTCACCAAGGTTTTGTTGCTGGGATTCATTGCTCTTTTATACCTGTGTCCATGTGGCATTAAAGTTTATTATGTTTGTTTTGAATAAGTCTCCATGCTTTGCCTGGAAAGCCATGTTGGGCGGGGTCTTGATCCGTGAGGGGAACTGCATTTGGGTTCATACCTGCTCTGGTGCCCCCCACCTCAAAAGGAGTATATAACATAGAGGATGACCCACATGGGAAGAAAAAAAGTGTCGGAAACGGAATTTGAGGAAGACTGAAGAGGGATGAACTAATGAGGACGGACGGATAAAAGGGAAGACTAGGTGTTTACCTAAGGTTAAAATAAGGGTTTGTGGTGAGATTGGTTGTTATGTAAGTTGGTGAGGGACAAATGTCGCATGCAAAAGATCTGTGTTAAACTGGGCGGAGTTACGCCTTAAGTTTTAAAAAAATAGTTTAATAATAATTATACAACCGAATCTTGTTATAGAGGAAAACCTAACCATTAAAACATGTTTTTGTCTGTCCATTCATTTTGAATGTAGACTGGCTCTATTGTACATATTTACAGTCATTCGATGCACAATTAAACATGAAATAAAAGAACACTTAACTGTAACAGAAACAGTAGGAAAAAATCTATTAAGAGGTAAACATGACTGAAATTTGAACTGCAAAAAAACAAAAACCTTCCTCAGCAGGGGTTCAGTTTAATTTGCTCACAATTTAGTGTTGAGATTGGCTGTGAAATAGACAAGTTCTGCTGGTCTTAAAGACCTCAAGAGTAATATCTATGCATTACATTTATCCATGTTAAGACTCCATGTGGATATTTTCTCATGGGCCAACGTGGCTAAATACTTTTCCTGACAAGGAAAGCAGCCAATGGGGCTTTGTAGCGAAGGAGTCCTCAAACAAGGCTGTAGAGATGCCAATCGTTGAGCTGACGTGGCACAGGAAATGCACGTTGGTGTTGGTGGCAGAGATTACCAAAGAGTGGAGCAGGCACCATTATCCCGTAGCTTTGGTTGAATAGTAATTCCTCCTCCTTACTGTACATTTTTATGCACCAATTAAATCACCATCAGGCTCTATTGGAGTGAATATATTTTGGCAATAGGCATGTGACAGCCATCAGCAAATCTAAACTCTTCTCTGAAAATCTGCTCTCAATCTCTGACAAATGGGGGTGGTGGGGGGCAGGGTCCTAAACCGAAATGCCCATGTGGTTACCCAAAAACAGAGTCAGCAAAAACTGTGTCCTTCCCTGGTTCCCTGGTATCTGATAGAGGCCCATTTGCGCAGACTCAGCACCATGTTTAGCTATGGAAGTTTCAACTCAGGAAAGACAATGCAACGATTCCCCTCGATGGTTGAACAACCTCACCAGCTGTGCGCAAATCGACAGGTTCATTAGCAGGCCTCAAAGCCTCCGAGAAGATGCTCCACAAATTTGCCCGCCTCACAGAACTTAAGCGCCATCTGACAGAGCGGCCCGGACACTTCCCTGCACCACCGCCATTCGAGACATTTGACAGGACGTCGAGAGTGAGATTCTCATTAGCGACCACACAGCTCGTAAACGTGCAGTCTATCGAATCTCCAGCTATCTCCTCCCGGAGAAGAAGCTGCATCTTGTATGCCTGAACGCTGACTGAAGGCTGAATATAGTGAACTGGACAGATCCAAAAAAAATAATAATTTCAGCACATGGCTCACGCCCCAGTGGGAGGTGATGCAGCAAAGGGAAGCTGATGGTTGTGTCAGCAAATGGAGGAATGTACCCATCCAGTCTTTTCTGTATCAAACCCTGACACTCGTCATAACACCGACCAGCAGCCTGATCAGTTTTGTTCTCTTGAATATAAATGTTGCGATTGATGTACTGAACTCCACATATCTGGCCGAGAGGCCACTGTCATCGACGGACTGCGCTACAGTCTGCAGATTTATTTGTGCAAGAGATGCCCTTCTCCAGAATGACAGTATTTACTAATATTTTTTGGTCTGGCTGCTTCAGCAGCTCTGGATTTTCGAAGACGTGCTCTGTTCTAGGGTACGACACCAGGGCACAGCTAGTAAACAAAGCCCGCACACTCGATCTGCAGTGTCTGGACTGCTAGACAAATACAAGGTCTGGTGGAAAAAAGGGGATTGTGCGTCCGATGAGCCCTATTTTCTGCACAGCATCTACCGCTCGCACTACTGTGATAATCCAAAATTATAATGTAAACGGAAAGCGCTTGTATTATTACCCTTTCATATGGTCTGGTAAGAGCGGCTAATCAGATTTTGCCATGTTGCCTGCAGGATAAACGGAAACACCTCATGTAATTCATGAAATAAATTTTAATCCACTTGTTAACAAGTTGCCACTAATTCTAAAATTTAGCTGCCAGCGCCTCCATATTGGTATATATTGTTTTATATGTAGCTAGGTAAGAAAACTATAATATTATAAAATACATTTTAAATAATTTTAACGTATCATATCATTATGGACATTTATAAGCTTGCGGTTACCAAGCAGCTGCAACAGAAGATTAATGAACATGCAGTGAATAGCTGGCGACAATTAAACTTAACAATAGCTGCAGATATGAAGTTAGCTGGCTAGACGCGCTAAACGTTACAGCTAAATGAATCTTTCTTTTGGTTACTAATGAAAAAAAAAGAAGCATGTATTTAACCCTTTATGTAACCCGTTCACCTTAAGGACATGGAGCAAATTCTGGTGCCGGGGTTTAAACAACTTGCTTAATTTAAACAACTTGCTTATCAATTGTTGCTTCAAATATTCATTGAAAAAAAATGTGTTGTAGCTGGGAATACTGAAACACTACGTATCCTCTCTGTTAAGTAAACCCTGAATCTTCGCGCTGGTAAAAAATAGCGAAACACACAACTAGGCGCTATAAATTATTATATGTTTGGTGACAGATCGAGATGATTATTCCAGTAACGCAGACAACACGCACAAATCAGATTTTGTGGATGAGATTATCAGTTCTTTCTCAGTGGAGATTAAATTCATTGAGTTCCCAAACTTAGATCAAGTAATTATGTTGAATCATTAGTATGTGTTGATCATTAGTGCGTCATGATTACTGACGATTGAAAATTTACCAAAAAAATATAATTTACAATAAAGTGCCAAAAGAACCTGTGAAACATGGCTTTTATTCACTTAATCCAGTGCTTGGCACGTCAAACCAAAATACTATTATACTAGTTATAATTAATTATTACCTTTGTGACTTGCTCTGAAGGTGACTCCATTACAATATGGGTTATTGCTTCATATATCAAAGTCACAAGGCCTCAGCTTGACTTTGAAATTGACTGCTTTCTGTCAAAACATAATTCGATTACGTCTCTCTTTATGTTTAAGACAAGAGAATATTGTGATCTGTGAAATAAAGGCAATAGATGAACTGACCTTTGCGGGTGTGCGTGGTTGACTTTAATAGATTTACTAGACTTAAACCAAGAAACTACAAAGCAGCCGGTGACAGAGATAACCGTCACATTCTGAGATTTTTTCACGGGAACATTCATTTATTTTATTTTTGCTGTTGAAGAGCTTAATCTGTATCACAAAGCTTGTTTAAATCGATACCCCATGTCCCCCTGCCCCGCCCCATCACAAAATGTTTTTGTTCTAGAACCCACCAACACCAACCTTTTGATGAATTTTCTCCCCCAGATATAACACGTTTTATCTTTACAAAGCTCTTGTGTATTGGATGGGGAATACACTGGACACACACACACACACACGCACGCACACCCTAAGAATTTCTTGGCTTATTTAAATGTTGAGAGGCATCCAATTATCAGATTACGGTCTGACAAGTGCTGCTTTTCTCTCAGATAGCATCTCTCCAGTAGGGCAGATCGTATTCATTACAGCTGGAAAACAGTGCCAGGACAGGGTTCTAGGAAGTGACACACATTTGAGTGAAAATTTTACAAAATTGATCAACATTCAACAAGAAAACAATCAAAGGATTAAAAGAAATGTATATATTGCAGTCCCACCATACAGATGTACCAGACTAGAACCTAATGTTTAGAAACGAACCTGGTCTTGGTTTTTTTCAATGTAAAAAAATAAAACAAAACAAAGGTTGATGCTAGATTTCCCAATGCATTGACAAACAAAATTAATTTCAGTGTCCAACCTGATGTTGAAGTGATTAAGTGTGTATGTGATTTTACTGTTTGCAAATGTGTGATGTGACGTGTTGCTATGCACAAAATGACACAGATTTCCTAATGTTTAATTTTTGCATTTAACTGCTGGAAGGACCAGCTATTCCTGCTTACCCTTATTCTGTAGTGATCGTTAGCGGCACACAAAATTATACAAACTTACACGCAACGCTTCTGCACGAACCCCCTAAATGCATTTACATGCAGGTTTTTGGTACACATGTTATCTGTCGTAGCAATCTTTGCCTCAGTGTATTTGTACTACACATCATTCAGGGTGGTCTTTCAAAGCTGAAGGATTTAAAAAAAGATATTCCTCAAATATGTCTCAGGGTTGCTGTGCATGTGTCTTTGACAGACAGTTTACAGTTTGCACTCAGCACAGAAACCCTGAACACCTGCGTTGTTTGTGCACACCTGCGTTGTTTACGCACACTACTGCTGTTTACGCACATCACTGCTGTTTACGCACACCACTGCTGTTTGTTTACACACCCCTGTGTTGTTTACACACACCACTGCTGTTTGTTTACACACCCCTGCGTTGTTTACACACCCCTGCGTTGTTTACGCACACCACTGCTGTTTACACACCCCTGCGTTGTTTACACACACCACTGCTGTTTACACACCCCTGCGTTGTTTACACACACCACTGGTGACGTCGGGAGTCTGGAGGACAAAGGGATAATGTGTCACAGGCAAGAGTGACAGGTGGATTGGGAGGATTCTCTGTTAGATACCTGGGTCTCTCTCACATCATTGGTTCTTTACAGACACCACTAAGTCCACATCCGGACCCTGGCTCATCTCGATGCTGAGGTCCTAATGTTAAATAAGTTCGGTGTTCACAATGTTCAGCCAACTGCTAAATTAAATTTAAAATTTAGCCTAGGCGTCCCAAGTGGCTCAGTGGGTAAAGGTGCTTGCCTGAGCGCAGACTGAGCGCAATGATCCGGATTCTGCAGGTTTGCTGACTGTGAGCGTGGGGAGGACAGTGGCGGCTCCCATTCGGTGGAGAATCGGGTGGGTGAGAATCAGCAGGGCTTTTCTCACTTAATGGACAGCCCGTGTCTCAGCCGGCTTCCTAGGTGGTGATTGGATTGGAGGAGACCGCCCCTGGGGGTTTGTGAAGTTAAGGGAAGTAATGGCTATTGGGTGGAAAAACAACAACAACAAAAACAGCCTTTATGTACTGTGTGGATACAGACCACTTTGCTTTGAGTTCTGAAAATTCTCAAACAGCGGGGCCGTGTCTACAGACAAACAACGGATAATGATTACAAGGTTTTGTCATTTTTAGGCGCATGCTTCACATCTGTGAGTGTCTTTTAAGCATCTGTTGTTATTTCCAGCGACTCACTTGAATCCACAAATCTGACACACAAAATAAAATTTCCAAATTGTCTCCTGTTAATGGCTGGAAAAGGATGAGACTGGCGTCCCATCACTTTGTTCTAGAAAGAACAACATTAAACCTTCACGATTTCAACGTTACAGCAATCACTGTAAGTATCGTCAAAGTAAAGTTGCCAAGTATGAGGTATGGAATTGCACCCGAAATCCCCAATATCAGACCATCACTGTGGGAAACCATCACGGTGTTCGGAGAATGGCTTCCACAGACAAAATAAGAGGCGACCAAACAGAAGTATCCCAATCAAAGGTTTTTTTGTCTCAAAAAATGTACTGAAAGCAGGGGTAGACAAGAAGGGTAGACAAGCAGGGGTAGACAAGAAGGGTAGACAAGCAGGGGTTGACAAGAAGGGTAGACAAGAAGGGTAGACAAGCAGGGGTAGACAAGAAGGGTAGACAAGAAGGGTAGACAAGCAGGGGTAGACAAGAAGGGTAGACAAGAAGGGTAGACAAGAAGGGTAGACAAGAACGACGGACGCTGCTGATGTTTAGTCCAAGATCGGTCACAATCACAGCAGAGTCAAAAAATAAGAAAATAACAAACATTAGGGTCCGAGCAAACAGGTTATCGGAAATGAGGTGATATTATCAGAATTTGGCTGGTAGAAATTCGCTGAATTAAGACAATGCGCAATGCTGACACGTTTCAACAGACAAAATCGTGTTGTTATAATTGGACTAGAAAAGTGCCCGGGGGAAAAGAGTGTAAAAATGAGCCTGGAACCTTTTGTGTGGTCTGCGATGTGTGGAGGGGGGGGACCACTGAAAATCCACCTCGCCCCCCCCTGTTCATTTGCGGCGCCTCAGAAAGCTGGCCAGTAGCACTGCCCATTTCATCTGCTGATTTGTCAGTTCATTTTGAATCTGGCTCACTGCCTACCTAACAATAACATCTGCCAGAGAGATTCGATAATTTTGCCCACACGATCTAAAACAGATACATTTTTGTCCTGTCACTTCATTTTAAACATTGAATTAAATCACGCTGTATTTCAAGGGGGAATTAAGTTCATTTTAACAATTCAAACTACATGCATTGAGCGTGTTCAAGGTTTCAGTGTTCAAGGTTGCCCCTGAGCACCATAGTGATTTTTCTGTTTAACATTAATATTTTGTCTGCTGTAAATACATGGCAATGTATCTGATATGAAACTGAGAAAGTTGAACAGGTTTGATACTGATGGATAAAGTAAATGAGGTTTAAATAATTTTAATTCCTTTAAATTAGGCTTGGGGGTGTTTCTGCAGACCTGGGAGTTATTTCTGCAGACCTGGGTGTATTTCTACAGACCTGGGAGTGTTTCTGCAGGCCTGGGAGTTATTTCTGCAGACCTGGGAGTTATTTCTGCAGACCTGGGTGTATTTCTACAGACCTGGGAGTTTTTTTGCAGGCTTGGGAGTGTATCTGCAGACCTGGGGGTTTTTTCTGCAGGCCTGGGAGTGTTTCTGCAGTGTTTCTCTAGTCCTAGGAGGGTTTCTGCCGATTCTGCTTCAGGTTGCACATGGCTGACTTTGAGACAGTTCTTAACCACGCGTGTTCAGCTCCTGTAACACTCTGTAATTAACCATCCCCGTTGTGCGCAAGCAACTGTTTAAAAAACTGTTCAAACCGTTTTACTTTGCAGGGTTATAGTTCTGATCACTGGTACCAGTAAATCGCATTGACTTTCAAATCCAATAGGTGCGCTGCTTTAAGATTCCATCCTTGCGGTACCAGGGCAGAGACGGCGTGAGGTAATGCAGCAAAGGGCTCCTATTGTTATGCATGGCTGTGTGCATTCTCCGGTACTCTGGGTTCCCAGACACCCACTCGCCGTCATCACCTTATTACCTGAACTATCTTCTGTTCGGCTGAGGGGCATTTCTGTTCTGCAGCTCCTTCATCATACCCGCAGCCCCACTCTGACCGCGTTGTTGTCCAATAAATTAGGAAACGCGGAATAAAGGATCTTCAGTTTGGGACGGTGTCCGGCTCCGTCTGCCTGTAATTGCCTTTGTCTGTTGCCCTGCAGGACGACGGCGGGCGGGGCTGGGAGGGTTTTGGGTGCACCTGTGTAGCAGTTTTAAGGGGGCCCAGTGCCATTCAGAGCTCTCTCCTCTCCCTATATGCACGTTTGGTTGATTGTTGTACGGTAAATGTGCTTGGCTATCTCGAATCCACGCCTTGTCTCCCCGGGTTGCGGCAAATTGGTATTGAATGTAAACCAAGTTGTAAGTATGATGGTCTGTTGGCTAACGGATTTTACTCTTCCTACTAGCCCTGACAGTGGGTACTACTGTTCACGCATCTCAGTAAAGGTATATTCTGGTCATTTTGCTTCCTTCGTTTTTTCGGTTCTGGGTTCAGTTGTCTCTGGACGTAGCCTGACGCAGCTTTTCCCAGGTATCATTCCCGGCGTAGACGCCCGGGCCCGGGTTATTATTCTGACCTAGCTTCTCCCCCAGCTGTTACATTACGTTTGTCACAATCATCGATCCTGCTCGCCGGCTAACCCTGGCTCCACTTCCTTCTGCTGGCTTCATCTGTCATTCGCCCGTCGGCATCATCGGCGGCTGTGTGATAGGCCCGCCGGCCACCTGTCAGCTGGTAATGCCCGTCGGGCCTGCTTAACCGATGCTATTTCAGCGTCGCGCTCCTTGATCCTCCGGGAGTCGAGTTTTGTCGCGTGCCTCTCATGTGTATTTTGGTAGCGCTTAGCAGATGAACCAAAACCTTCCAATTTGGCACTCTCACATCCTTGACCCCCCCCCCCCCCCACACACACACTCAGGTTAGTAGCACCAAACACGTAGCAGCCAGCACAAACATCCCCCCATGCGGCACAACTCAGAACAAACTCCGACAAAGAAAAACAGAGCGCCGTGGTTTCTCTCTGGTACACCCTTCGGCACTGGGGCCCGCCAGCCAATGTCAGCTGGAGTTGAGTCTGATAGGTGGTGCCCCCTGAAGGTCGAAGCTAATATCTCCCAACCGACATGAAAGGAACGAAAAGCAGGGCACCGTGGGTGCGTACAAGGGCTGGAGGCTCCAAAGCATCTATGTTTTATTAGTACGTCTGATATAGAATACACTACAACAACAAAAAAATACAGGGAAACATTGGCTTCACAGTGTCAGAAAACTATCAAGGTTTCATAGGAGGATTTTTATTTTTTTACTAGGTCTTTCTTGATAGCATTCTTTAAATTATTGACAAAAAAAAAATTCAATAAAGGCTGTTTAACCATTTCCTCAGTTTGCCTCTAACTTCTTCTTTGCCTGTCAAAAAAGCCATCAAGTTTAGAGCCCATCATCTGTTAAAGAGACAGCTTCCAGACTGTTGTGCGGAATTCCCAATATCCTCTTAAAACTGGAACATCTTCGAAAAAATTAAGAAGAAAAAAGAAAAAGAAGATCTGTATATCCCCACTGTATTTTTCATGATCGTGAAACATTGGTAATACTAGTAAACACCTGTTTTTTCCACTACCATTCACTACTTTATTTATAATCCAGTACTTTCCACGTTTCTGCCCACGGATACTGAGTATTGAGACGCTAAAGATATTATCACATCGTAACATGCCATGATTTCTTTGTGGTTGGATTTCCCACTTGACGCCTGGATTAATGTTCTCTCCGTTAAAAAAATAGATGTTGACATAAAAGGTTTTCTTTGGCCGAACACTGACATAAACGTTAGTATCTGGTGTAGCAACAAAGTGACGTCTCCATAAATAAATGTGACATGGGCTAATACACGCTACGCCGTGGTCCGAGGGTAAAAGCTGATCTAATGTTTATGCATGTGAGCCTAGTGAGATGGCTTTGAACCGCTGCTGTCACAGAAACAGGCAGCAATCACCACGTAAAACATTTTCTCTGCGCGACCGCAGTCATGGTGCAGATTTTAAGAGATGCGCTAACCTATGTTGGGCGAACCAATAAAATCCCTTTAAAATTACACCATCTATCTCGAGGACTGTTGGCACGCGTTGCCGATCAATACCCCTTTTTTCAGCGTGATAGTAAAGTCCTGATAGTAAAGTCCTGATAGTAAAGTCCTGATAGTAAAGTCCTGATAGTAAAGTCCTGATAGT
>JAOVYW010003293.1:0-14198 GCA_025775045.1 Hiodon tergisus | reverse complement strand
TATATATTATGGCTGGGATTCAAATTTAACTAATTAATCGTACAATTTGCTGTGATTAATCGCAATTAACCGCACTTCTTGAATGTGCTCAAATTTGGCCCAAAATAACCAAATTTCCATTTTAAAAGCATTGTGTTATGTTAAAGGCATATTTTGTTTTATTGTAATGGAAAGAAACACAAAATAATCTGTATCAGAAAGTTATCGCATTTGTTTTGCTTGCTGCTCATTGACTTGTCCATTTCCCTCTTGTGCCTCTACTCTCTAAAAGAGTAGGCTGCTGCTGTCTGCATACTACTGCGATCTCACTACTGCTGCCGGCTTCAACTCTGTGTTTTGCTTATAACTGATACTTCAGACTCGACGTACTTAGGTGATACACAAATTCACCCTTACAGTAGCTGCAAATAACTTTGCTTTTATCCAAAGACCCATCTGAAAGAGTTTTGCAACAAAACTGGCTGTTAAAAAGCCCTTCAGCAGCTTTCTCCATCACTCAAGCTTACTTAATCAGCAAAGCTTTATCTAAATTCAAGCAGTCTATTTACATACTGTGGATAGTTCTAGGGCTCAAAAAAAAATAAAGCGTTAATTGCAACAACAAAAAATTTACGGCATTAAGCATTTGAAATTAATTCTGTGTTAATTTTGACAGCCATAATATATACAGCGGATGAAATAAGTATTGAACGTCACCATTTTTCTCAGTAAATATATTTCCGAAGGTGCTATT
Source organism: Hiodon tergisus (assembly GCA_025775045.1). Taxonomy (NCBI): domain Eukaryota; kingdom Metazoa; phylum Chordata; class Actinopteri; order Hiodontiformes; family Hiodontidae; genus Hiodon; species Hiodon tergisus. The sequence continues at coordinate 13,465 of JAOVYW010003293.1, read as the reverse complement.
GACATGAAATTTTCACCAGATGTTGGTAACAACCGAAGTAATCCATACATACAAAGAAACCAAAACAAATGAGCTCAGCAAATTAAGTTATGTGAGTTAAGTTAGTTTCATGTCAATAGCACCTTTGGAAATATATTTACTGAGAAAAATTGTGACATGTTCAATACTTATTTCACCCGCTATATATACACACAGATGGGTGGCAAAATGGGTTTTTGCCTATTACGACAGTTGATTTCAAATGGATAATAGGTGAAGCACTTATGAATTCAGAACTCATAACAAAAGCAGAACTATGAGAACTTTGCTGTGTAATGTTTCTGATCTAGAGCAGAAACACTGATAAAGTTTTACAATACACAGAGAGAACTCTTACTTCCTAGTAGCCTAGGAATATCTTCTAACATTTCCTTTAAAATATCATAACACTGAGACATTTGCCTAGCCTGTATTGGTGACATAGATTTCTAAAGCATGAGGTTAATTTGCAATTTTGGTTCATGTTAATTGAGCTTGAGTGAGTCTTGACAGTAACTAAGTTAAAATGCAAAATGCAGATGTTAGTTGTTGAATAGTTGCCCGGGTTTATTTATCATTAAAGTAGTTGATGGTATTTATTCTTCTTTGATCTCTTTTAGATCACTGTGCATATCAGTTATTTTATCATAAATACAACTCAATTTCTTAACTGTTCTTCTAAAAAAAAATGCATGATTATTCAGTATTCAATAAAGGACTAAATAGGAAAAAGACAAGGGACTACATGAAACGTACTTCAAATCCATAAGGGGATACTTGCATAAGTGGAAAGATCTGCTTGTTATGCTGTGGCTCAGAGATCTATTGTTTTTGGGCCGTTGTATTAAGCTCAGGGTCATTATCAAAAAACCATCAACCAACTTTAAACATGGATTGTGAGTGCGTGGTATCTACTTGACCAGTCAGGTAAACGTGCATGCTAGTAAAACTTTGTGACTAATTGCGTCTCAGCAGTCAGTTGGGAAGTAGAATGCCTCTGCTTCACTCTCTGCATCAATATCTTCATCTTTCAATGAAGGGATGTCTGAGGTTGTGTCATCCTTCTTGAAGTGTTGGGGATTTATGTCTTCAATCTCCCAGGGATACAGTGCATCCCGACGAGCCAGTGGCATGTTCAATTTAACTCCCACTGCAGCCGCGATAGCTGTGGGTTGCTGTGGATCCTGCTTTTTAGAGAGAATCAGAGCCTTTTTGTCTTCTGGTGGTGTCCCTGTTATTCCAACCTCCCATGGAGAGACTTCTCCTTGGGTATTTGTCTCATCTGGTATTTTTAAAACACTGGACTGTTTTCCAGTTATGGTGATAGCAGATGTAGGTACCATAACTAATGTTTCACTTTCTAAGAATGGTGTAACTTCCTCTTTGTCCCAAGGACATATATCAACTCTGAAGCTATCCTGTTTTTGGATAGCTTTTTCCATCTCTTTTTGCTTCCTTGGACAGATGCTTGCATGAGTACAGTCTCCTATTTTAGTCTCTTCTGGCTCATAAGTTTCCCAAGGGCAGACATCGGCACGGATACTTTCCTGTTTTTTTACCATGTTTGCCATTTGCTCTATTTTACAAAGACAAATATCAACAATTTCCTGTGATTTTGTTATTGTATCAGGCCTATTTGCTTTGTGTGGACAGGTGTCTCCAAAAACACTGTCGGTTTTTTTAATTGTCTCTAAGGATTGGGACTTCTCTGAGCAGGTAGCTTCTCTCAAGCTGATAGCTGTCTGCCTGGCAAGGCATGGCTTTGGGTCATTTACTTCCCAGGGATAGATATCAACCGTGTTTATTGATGAGGTAGGAATGTCCCATGGACCAACGTCTGCTACATTGCTTAACTGTTTTAACTCTGATGTTTTACTGTACATGGTAACTTTTCCTTGAGTCTTCACCTTCCTAGTGGAGATGTCAGCACACACACTTTCACACTTTTTTTTGGTTATCCTCTCTAGTTCCTCCATTTCCCCAGAAAATTTTTTTGCACAGTCCTGTTTTTTTGACATCCCTTCTAATGCTTTCACAGGATACTCTTCTCCCTGTTTTACATAACGGGGATCAATTCCCCCCATATCCCAGGGACAAATTTCTGCAATGCTACTCTGCTGTCTCTGAGTTGTCTGCTGATATGACTCAGGGACATCCCAGGGACATACATCTGCATTGGGCTGCATTCTTTCATTTGATTTTCTTACACCAAAGGTGGAGGTTGTACTGGAGTATGTCTCTTTCATTTGATCTTCATGGGTGGGAAAGTTTGCATGTCCGCTGTCCTGTCTTGTTATCGTTTCAGATTTCTTGGTTTCCCAGGAATATATTTTCATTGTGTTTCCTTGAAGTTTCTGAAATTCCTCATGCGGCAGATCAGAAACATCCAAGGCAATTTCATCCACAGATTTATCAGTTGAACCAAACATAGTGGGCTTAAGGTTGTACTCTTTTTTGTTCTGGTTCCTCACTCCTAGAGCACCTGTTGACTTTTCAAGTCCATCTGTATCCCAAGGACAGATTTCAGTGTGCAAGGTCACCTGATTTTGTTTCTGCATGCCCAAGGAACAGACAGAAGGAACAATAGTCTTCTGCTTTTGTGATTCCTGCTGGGTTGAATTATCCCAAGGGGAGACGACTGCTTTAAAAGTTTCCTGATCACGTGGATTTTCATCCAGACATTTTTCCACAGGGGAGGTAATGACAGGCATAGGGCCATATTTTTTTGGACCTTCTTTACTGGCTGTATTGGCATGGGTTTCCCCTGCAAAGTTTCCACTAGTTTTCTGCTTAGTTGTCATCATTTCTATTGCATCTGCTTCCCAGTGACGTATTGTAGAAAGGGTAACTTTCTCATTATATGTTTTCTCTTTCACCGCTTTCAAAGAAGGTCTAGCAACAATCTGCCTGACTGGTGAAGAACCCCATTCCTCCATATCCCAGGGACAGATATCTGTAAAGCTGCTCTGTTTTTTCTGGGGAGCCTGATGAGATGACTGGATGATATACCTGAGATCTAAATCTGACTTAATGGAAAAAAGATTTCCAGTTGATTTTTTGGTAGTCGTAATGACAGGGGTCTCACATATATTCTTAATGTCCTTATCTTCTTTGTTTGAAACATCTTCCTCAATTTCCCAAGGGCAGATACTCTCACGTGCATTTATTTCCTTTTCCATGTAATCAGACTCTTCTATTTCCTTTGAACATATGTTTTCATAAATATTTCCAGGCGTTGTTATTGTGCATTCTTTTCTTCTGTCCTCCCATGGACAGATATTAGATATGTCTTTTTCCTTTGCAGTCCTTCTGTGAGATTCATTTGAGGACAATGTGATTGTTGTCTGCTTGATGAGACAAGGATTTTCCTTTTTTTCTTCCCAAGAGACGACATTTTCAATGTTTTTTTGGTGTGTCTGTTGCATTCTAAAGTCTGGAATTGTATTGTAAATTTCCTCTTTGCTGTGATATTTCCTCAGAATCCTGGAATTAGCTAATCTTAGTGGTGCTCTTTTCTCCTGGGACTTAGATCTTACTATTTCCTGCTTTTTCTCCTTCCAATCTAATCCTTTTTTGCTCTTGTAACTTCCACTACTTTTTCCAGACTTCATCAGTCTTTTCACTGAGAGGCTAAAATTATAAGTGGCCCCACGTAAGGAAAGAACCCGGTGTTTTTTTGGCCTCCCAATATCTGTGACAGGGGAGCCTGGAGCACTAGAGGAGACAGGAACCTGTGGTTTCGTAGAGTCTGAGTCTGAATCTGATCCTTCTCTACCATTTAAAAATTCTCTCTTCTTGTTACTGCTCGGCTTCTCCCCTTGCCAAATACAGTCATTTGGACTACATTGCATTACATTAGAGATTGCCCTTTCTGGGGTTCTTTGGCCATTGTTCGGGGAAATGGCATAAGTTAAATGGTTTTTATTCTTGTATTCAGGGAGGTGGTTTTCAAGCTCCCAAGGACAGGCATCTGCCATGTCAAATGATGCAGACAGAATGGTGTTTGCTGTTTGAGTCATGATTGTGAAATCCAGGCTAGATGGATTCTCCTCTTGGCTGATCTTCAGGGTATGTTGCAGACTTCTGGTCTTGTTAGGTTGTTGAGGGTCACTCTGCTTGTTGCTCATCATAATGCTCCATGACCTTTGCAGCTTGTTAGGGACAGTCTGTTGTAACATAGCTGAGAGGTTGTGGGCACTGGCTGATTTATACACAAGTGGTGAAGAGACTCCAGACTTGTTAGAGGACTCAAATGTTTTTTTTGCCAAATTCTTTCGTATCAAAGAGTCCAGAATTGAGTAGTCCTTGGTGTCAGTGGGACGGGCCTGATTATCTCTGACATAGTCATAAGTGCTCTGAGTTTTGCGCAGTGAGATGATGCATTTTTTAAATGATCCTTCCGAAGAGTTGACACTACCTGACTCTAATGCCTTGTTTTTACATGACCCTGACTGGCAGCCCCATTCCCCTAAGCGTGAGCCTTCCTTGTCCTCGCAGCTGCATTGTCGGCTCATGGAGATGTGCTTCTTTACAGAGTGTCCCAGCCCTCTCTGGGAGCTCCGCTTTTTTTGCAAATGAGGGTTGTTGGCAGTCATCTTTTTGGTCTTGTGTACCTCCAGCTGAGAATAGAGCTCCTTTAGCTCATCCTGAGGCCGGAGAAAGGGGAAAAAAGTAAAGAAAGGAAGAGTGGAAGAGATGAGTGAGAATGGAGTGTGGTAAGGAAATTACAATCAGGAGAGAAGTAAAGGTGACAATAACATTATTCAATGTTGGTGGGAGGGGAATGAGAGAAATGCAGATCATGAATTTAAGTACTGAGTCACAATATTTTGTTTATAAAGAGGAAAATATTGTGAAGTGCATTTTTATTCCTAATTTGATCTATTTAATTATTATTCTGATTATACTATATTCTAGCAGTGAATACATTATGTTTATTGTTACATTTGATATATTTTATTTCAGTGGTGCACCCTTTGATAGCCTTCAGATACGTCTGCATCCCGTATTTCTGCATACCTAGTTAGTCACACCTTTTGGTCTGGAGATCTTCTATAAGGAAAGGTGTACACTAGTATGGGTCAAAAGGTTTGAGGGTGTTTACCCGAATATCATCTGGGTCCAGACTGTGCTCGCTCCAAGCAGGGACAAAGCTGCTTTCAAGGTAACAGCTGCAATACCTCACGTCCATCTCATCCTCATATACTTCTGTAGGAATCTCCTCCTGTATTGGCCGCAGCATGTGCAGGAACTGCAGCATATATAGCCAAAAGACATGTCACACCCTCTATACTGCAGATTAGAATAACTACAAGAAGAACAGCAACGATAGTAATAATAATAATAATAATAATAATAAATATTAATAATAAAAAATACATTTTATCAACTAACCCAGATCTAGCTCCAAAACATTGCAATAAGAAGTCTTACATTACATATTACAGTACTGATTGAGATGATTAAGCTATTACATACTGTAAAAAGCTTTTTAAAAAAAGAGTATTTTCATGTCCTTAGCGCAACTATATGGTGCTGCTGTGAAGAAATGTGACAGAAAATCTTGCATTACATATTTGTGATACTAATTATCACACATATGTGATGCAATTGTTACTGGACTTACTGGACACATACACATTCAGCATGTTTAAGGCAAGAAAAGATTAGCCTGGTACCTTAGGGATAAAGAGTAGGCCTAGAGTGACAGTGACAGTGACATGTGTGTGGGTGAAAAACAGCAGCAACATCCAGTCTGGGTGCAGTGAGGACATAACAAACCTGTTAGAGACAGGAAAGTGACATTAACAAGAACCATAAAATAAAAAATAATGGTGATAGCTGTGATACATGCGTTTAAGTTTTAAGATTAATCAGAGATTAATCTGACAAAATTAAAATTAACACACAGTCTTTACATGACACTGTAAACAGAAAGCAACAACCTTAAACCCTCTTTGGGTACCTAGCTACACATATAAGACATTAAGCTAACACATAGAAGTTCTCACTGGAGCATAAGGATAGCACTTTTATTAATGTACAAGAAATACAAATCTTTAGTACTGTATATCTTGCTTCCGCAAACTTTTATAATATTTTGTTTTGGTGAAACCTCATGTGTGACATGCCCAGTCCAGGTGTGATTGGAGCTGGAGTGTAGTGTAGGTATTTTGGTATATCGAAATATCACGATACAAAATTATATGATAACTAATATCGTATTTTTCTGATTTTTCTGTTTTTTTTTTTTGGTGATATGTTGTGTTTTTCGGTCCAGCCTTTTTATTTATTTATTTTTTTACAATTTTTTAATGATACTTCAAAACAATACTTTAATTGTGTGCTTTATAAACAATACAAACTATTTTTGCATATACCAGAAGAAACTAACTTTCCTGCGCTGTGCATTCTCGGAAAATTTAATTACAGTACTACCCAAGTAGCAACATAGCGGACGTGTAGTGTGGAACTATTTTGGTTATCAATTAACATGCCACTTGTAAAAAAAATTGCTAAAGTGTGTTGCAAGAGACAGCCTAGTTATAAAGTCTGATAAAAAATTAGCCGCTTGTAAAAAATCACAAAAGTGTGCTGTAGTACTATTGTGCAACAAGAAAGAGTCTTGTTTTGTTAGAAATTTTAATTCTAGTAAAGAAAGAAAAATGTTAAAGTGTGCTGCAAGAGACAGCCTTGTTGTAAATCCTCATTTAAAAAAAATGTGCCTCTTGTGCTACAAAAGTTTAATTTTTTCATTCCTCACAGCACTTCTTGACACCCCTGTATATAAACATCTGACCTAGTAATAAAAAGCTTTGAGAAAAATATATGTGTTATTTTGTTTTACAGTACTGTAATTTTGTAAACTTTGATTACACTATCTTCTGTATTTCTTATATCAAAAGAGAACTTGTTTCAACAGAAAATTTTATAAAATAGCAAGCATTCCACATGCTGAAGCATTAAGGGTGTTTTAGCCTCTACCACACTTTGTACTTGCGAACATTTTGACAGCCGTTTATGTAATGGACATAAAATTCAAAGAATCGTGATAATATCGAATATCGTGATCTTATGCAAGGTATCGTATCGAGGTATCCTAAATCAGGTATCACAGAACACTACTGGAGTGCCAGTGTATGCCTTTAATTGCACATTTTCAAGACAGAGAGACCGAGAGAACAGTAAAAAGAAGCCAATATAAAACGGTTGTACAATGGGGCGTACACTGGGGCGTGCTTTTTAAATTAAGCAATTTAAGTTTCCTTATCTTACAGATAGAAATGTAATGTTAAGAATTTGCTAATAAAGGTTACTTGGAAATTTAAATAGAGATGTTACCGGAGAATATGGAAAGTAGACGAGAGAATCAGCTCATTGTGGATGGCTATACCCATGTAACGAGGCTCATGAAAAGCAGAGGGGACCGTCCTCACGGCATTATACAGGAGGCTGCCCCAACATAGGAAAAGAAGTTCCGCTGGTAGGAAGAGAGAAAAAGAGTATTATAGCTATCCTCAAAAACAAAAGCGGCCTCTGACAAACAAATAAATAAATGCATAGGAGCGGCAGAAGGTGAGGGAGCAAAGGTTCTGCATCTGCAAAGCGTCTGCGTCTGCTAAGCATCTGCGTCTGCTAAGTGTCTGCAAAGCTTTAAATATAAAAGCTTTGGCTGAGCAACTAAATTGTTAAGCAAACAGATGCACAATTTGGTCAACGTATCTATAAATTCTGATCAGAATTCCGCTGTACCTATGGCCATCATGTAGTCCCAGCGGTCCAGATCACACAGACTGAAACCTTTCCCATCTGAGGTGGTGGAGGTTATCAGCAGAGGAATGTTGCGGTCACGGTTCTGCAGCACACCAGCCGTCCAAGCAGACAAGAACCAGCTGACCGTCAGCACGACAACTCCCAGTATCTTTAAAACGCTGGCATTTGACATGTAGGGCACCCGTTGGGCCGTATGGGACAGGAACACTTTTAGCACCCTTGAAGACAATTGATACTAATTGTAATCACTCTTTTTATTATACGATTTCATTTTCTAACACGTCTGCTCTAACATAGTAAGATATCTTGACACATTTACACACTGAACAAACTTGTAAGCTGTGTAAGTCGCTTTGGATAAAGGCGTCTGCTAAGCAACTAAAATGTAAAATATAATGGAAACTTTTAGACTATATGATACACCGTATAACATAAACATGATGTCACACGCTAATACTTTAAAAAGGCCTGAAATGAAGTAGAGAAAAGGAGAATCACAGACCGGTACATCTTCAGTATCAGTGTGCCATAAACAATGGCGAAGCCCATGAGACGCACCCAACGAAGAACGATGCAGCGAAAAGTGCTTGGCTTAAAGTATAAGATGAAGACCTGAAAGAAGAACAGACAGAAGAAAAAAAATGGATCTTCACTTGAGAATAAGTGCCAAAAATGACACAACAAAAATAGTCAACTTGGATACTATATTGTATTTTAGCAATAAGTCATGAATGGGTGTGTGTTATTTAAATCATTGCCATGGCTTTTACCCTATAAGACATAAGGCTAAACTGAATGCTGTCGACATCACAGCTATGTTAAATTGCAGTAACCTCAAGTGCATTATTGCTTATATAAAATGGATCAATAAGGTCTTTTTGCATTTAGTCCACAAGAAATTTGATAGACTAGAGAGCTATGGCCAACATTACTATTACTAGCTACCTACCTACATTCAATTTAGCTTGTTTAACTCTCACTACTTTATTCATTTGTTTCAATGCTGCCATTAATGGTAAAACTTTCTGAGGGGCAAACTAAAATATTTGAAATTCAGTCTAGAACGTAGTAACCAACTTCACATTGATATCATCAGGTGATTACGACGTTATTATCTCACAACAACAGGACTGGAACACAAACTGACCAAATATAATGCATTGAACATGGCACCATTTATTTTTCTGTAAGCCCACTTAGTATGCTAGTTTTTGTAGCCACCAGGCTCTTCTTATTTAGGACTGATTGAGCTTTTAATTTGGACCTGGATTCAACATCTTTTGACATCCACTGTAAAATTTGGAGAGAGAGAGAAAAAAAGAAGAAGAAAAAAAAGAAAAAGAAAAAAAAAAAAATATATATATATATATGTCTTTGCTAGTGTAAAGATATTATTTAACTTATTTTGTTGTTCTTCAGGCTAGCCCGACATTCCATGCCTTTTGCTGATTGCCAACTGTCCACAGCCTTGTAATTGGTACAGCTGAAGGCAATGGTTCAGCCACAGTATAAAAGGCTGCTGGTTTGTTTAGTCAGGACCTGTACCTAAGGGAAAATCATTGAAGGGTTGGAGCTTGTTTGTGCTGAACTAGGATTTTTATAGAGAGTGTGTGTTGCAGGATTTTTGATTATTTTGGCTTTTTTTGAAGGAGAACCTGATTGTGCTTTACCCTGTTTTCAATGAAAACCTATTTTGGCTGCCACTGTTTGTTTTTTTAGCTTGGCTTTGTCTTGTCCCCTTTGCACCTCTGCCCAAGAATAAAATATTCTTATTAATATTATTGACCAGAAGAGGACAATGCTCTCTGGAAAGCTGACCTGGGGATGTCCTGTTTTCAAGAGGACCTTCTAGATTTCCTGACCCATGCTAAGGTTGCTGCAGAGGGCCGAATCTAGGTGCCTCAGCCAATGCACAACAGAGAAGAAAAGAATTACACAGACAGCAATTCCACACTGACAGGATAAGAAGTTTCCTGGGAAGAATAGACGCATGGATTCAAGAACTGGATGCTCCCCTAGATAAGTTGAAGCAGCTCCAGGCCCAGGAACAGGAGCAGATTGAACCGGACGTGGCACAGGCCATAGCCAGGAAACACACCACAAGGAGATGGTGGCTGTTCTGATTGTAAAGGAGCAACAGTTCCTGGCACATGCAAAGCGCATCGACTGGAGATGTGGGCGAGGCTCGATAAAAAGCAAAACGAGTTTGACTAGAGGCTGGCAGAGGATAAGTTCAGTATACAGCAGAATGGGACTAAGCTAAGGCCCAGGATAAGGAGACCAGGGTTCTAGCGCTGACTCAGGAACTGGAGAACATGCAGCACTCAAAGTGCAAATAGTCGATGTAAATGACAGTCAGTATAATTTTCAAGTCATCAACTGTTAGGGTTGTCGAATTTCATTGAACAAACCACCCAATGAAAACGGTATTTTTAAAAAAAATAAAAAACTCAAAATGCACTGTTCCAAATTATTATGCATTTTATAGGTTGTAAAGAACTGAAAATGGTCATTTGTTGAACAGCATTAGGAGGTCATATTTACGAAAAGCTATTTCAATCAAACACATTTTAACAGGACAAGTTACATGTTAACATAGGACCCCTTCTTTGATATCACCTTCACGATTCTTGCATCCATTGAACTTGTGAGTTTCTGCTTTAATTTCTTTGCAGGATGTCAGAATAGCCTCCCAGAGCTGCTGTTTTGATGCAAACTGCCTCCCACCCTCATAGATCTTTTGCTTGAGGATGCTCCAAAGGTTCTCAATAGGGTTGAGGTCAGGGGAGGATGGGGGCCACACCATGAGTTTCTCTCCTTTTATGCCCATAGCAGCCAATGACACAGAGGTATGATTTTGCTACAGAAGGCACGGTTCTTCTATTTGTACCATGGAAGAAAGTGGTCAGTCAGAAACTTTATATACTTTGCCAAGTAGAATCCTACACCTTGAGGTTCGCAGGACTCCAGAGACACCAGCAGCTTCAAATACCTGTTTACTGCTTTGTAATGGCAGTTTAGCAGCTGCTCTCTTAATCTGATGAATTTGTCTGGCAGTAACCTTCCTCATTATGCCTTTATCTGCACGAACCTGTCTGTGCTCTGAATCACCCACTAATCTCTTTACAGTATGATGATCACGCTTAAGTTTTCGTAAAATATTGTATGTTTTCATGCCTTGTCCAAGGCATTGCACTATTTGACACTTTTCCGCAGCAGAGAGATCCTTTTTCTTTCCCATATTGCTTGAAACCTGTGGCATGCTTAATTATGTGGAACATCCTTCTTAAGTAGTTTTCTTTTAATTGGGCTCACCTGGCAAACTAATTATCACAGATGTCTGAGATTGATTTCAGTGATCCAAAGAGCCCAGAGACACACACGGTCGATCCTGGAGTCTCCTGCCGTTCTCACGCCCCGCGGGTGCGTCTGGGATGTTCCTCTACCCACCGGATCACAAGGCTCAAGTCCGGATCCTCGTCTTGATGGGCCCTTTAGTCTCCGATGCTCACAGGCGACAAGGCCTGACAGGTTACGCCTTTCACGGACTGCAGCGCCATCTCCCTATCTTCACGGCGGTTGCAGTACCCACAGCCACTGACAGCGCGTCAGCATTGTGGTGCCTCTCCCAGCGCGCTGTTGGACAGTGTATTGGTACGCTTGTAGCTGCTCAATCCAGCAGGCCACCCGACCCTCCAGCTCCTGAAATCAGCCACTGTAAGGCGGCGTAGTCGGTGCGGATAGTGAAGGGACGCCCACAGAGCTAGTGCTTGAAGTGGTACACTGACAGCCAGGAGCTCCCTCCTCATCACGCAGTAGTTTTGCTCTGGCTTACTGAAGGTCCGGCTGAAGGCAACGACCCGCTCCTCTTCCATCATCGTCTGGGACAGCACAGCTCCCATCTCCTGGTCGCTGGCATCAGTGTCCAAGATAAAGGGGTTAGGTGGCACCAGGACTGGTGCCTGACAAAGCGCGCCCTTCAGCATGGTGAATGCCTCCTGCCTCTTGTCTGTCAAGACAAATAGCTCAGTCCTGCACAGGAAGTAATGCAACGGCGCAGCTATTGTGGTAAAGCCCCACACAAACCGGCGGTAGTAGGAGGTGAACCCACGGAGCTGACTAACGTTTGCCAGTCTCTCATAGACGCGATCTTGTCCATCTCCGTGGTGATTCCTTCTGCGCTCACACGGAGGCCCAAGTAGGACACTTTTTGGCGCAGCCGGTGGCACTTCTGGCCGGTGGAGCCAGGACCATTCGCAGGTCATCGATCGCCTCGCCGAAACTCTTCCCGTGCACCAGCAGATCGTCGAGGTAGACAAGGCAACGGCTAGGGGGCACTCAAAGGTGGCTGGCGTACTGCAGAGTCCAAAGGGCATGACTCTAAACTCCCAGAGCCCCCGCCCAGCGGAGAAGGCCATCTTGGGTCTCACCTTGGGAGTGAGAGCGACCTGCCAGTATTTGCTACGCAAGTCCAGCGACGAAAACCAGCTGGAGCCCCCTACCAAATCCAAGGACTCGTCAATGAGAGGAAGCGGGTAGGAGTCCTTGCCTGTCACGTCCCCCCCTCCCTTTATCTCCTCCCAAGGGCAGAACCACCCCCACCACCATCACCACCACATTCATTCACAGCCCCCATACATTCCTTGCTGTCCCCACATTCTGTCACCCCCTTACTAAATCCACTTCACAGTACATTTTAAGGAGTGTGGTCCGTTCCTTATAATGATACTACCGACTATCTCCCTTGGGTTTATTAAACTAATTTACATCCCATTCATGCACGTTAACATTCTTTACACTACACACCTTGTTTCATATAAAGTACGCAAACACAAGTAAAGGCATACTTGGTTGTTGGCACTACAGTTAGGTTTATTAATGTTAAAATACCATCATTACATACTGTATTTGTTTAACTTAATCAAATGTAATGTTGTTACACATTATTTACCATCTCTGCATTCCGTAGCAAAACCGGTGTCAGGACTGCCGGTGTTGTGGATGATGTAAAAGGAAACCGGCTGGAAAACACCAAATAAAATAAGGTTCCTACCCTGCAGAGCCAGCGCATTAGGATCGGACGCATCAGGGGTGTTTGTGTTCGAGTTTGGTCTGTGATTCCTGTTTAAAGTTCTACATATTTTTATCAGTATGGCAGTACAAATCTTTATAGGAAATATACGTTATATTGTCCAGTAACAGATGGTCCAGTTTTGTATGGTTTAATGAAGGGACTTGACATTTAAGTATCCTGGTGTATGATAGTGGTACTCGCCAGCCCTATTAATATAGTACCTACCTTGTCTCTTATGAAGGCGAGTAAGTGTTAGTCCTGTTTTGGGGTAGGTTTTGTCTTTGCTCTTCCATAGGCTTAGGTTTAGCTTAGTTACTTTTGTTGCACTTTTGTTGTTGTATTGTTTATTAATATTTTGCTTATTTGTTTTGTTTAGTTTACTCAGTTTTGAGTTTTATTTAAGTAAATAAAATACCCTGCTCAGTTGTCCTCCAGCTTCCTTGGTCCATCCCTTACAGTAAATTATTTAACAATCTATTCACCTTCTGAATCCCCTTCTCTGGAGGTCACTGTCCTAATCGACGGAAAGGAGGCCTTTGACCATGTGGAGTGGGAATATACGTTTTCTGTCCTTTAGAGTTTTGACCATATCCTGTGTAT